>VZUI01040276.1:0-18333 GCA_013401135.1 Cettia cetti | reverse complement strand
TTTCTTTCTGTGGAGTAGGAATATTTATTCCCTCAATTTCCACAGGTGAGCCATGAAAACTCTCCAGCTTCTCCCCCAACGACTTTTAATGGGCACGAAAACACTGAAAAAAGGCATTTCCATTGTAAACATCGTGGTTTGCTGGAATTCACCCCAGAACAGAACCCCCACTCAAGTGAAGAGGTCACACTATAAGCAGAAACGTTACCACAGTTTACATTTTCAGATGGAGGAAGATGCAGAAGCTCATGAGATTTTCCTCTACCTGCTAAACAAAACCAGGGGATGTGAATCCAGGTGGACACTGACCTTGGGGCTCCACTCAGGGCTGGTTTGGGGACCTCCAGGGTTTAGGGACCTCCAGGGTTTGCAGACCTTGACCCCACCTCGTCCCAGTTCTGCTCCTTGTTACTTTTCTTAAAGCCTCCTACACCTTTTAGTCATCAGACCCATAACCTGGCAGCTTTTTACCATTTTCCTTTCCTTTCGATGGGCTGTTTGCCCTAACTCTGAGGAAGAGGAGGAAGAGGAAAAAAACCAGAAGGAGAAGGAGAAAGGAGAACCCCCCCATTTTTCCTCTGGGCTGGAAGGTGGGTTATGCTTCAGACCACACCCCTCTGAGCCCAATTTTCAGTCTTGGGGCTCCAAACCTCATTTTTGATCACCCACATGAGAAAACGCAGATTTGCCTGTTCTGTGGCTGATCCGAGATGCGGGAGAAGCTCAGCCCCAGGAATAGACAGATGCTGCAGTGTGGAGAGGTGTTATTCCAAGGGTGAGCTTTGCCCAAGGAGATAAATAAAAATGAATGGGGAAAACATTAAAAGGAGAGGGACTTTCTGTGAAGAAAAAGGGTTTCTCTCTGAGGAGGTTGCAGTGAGAAGGAGAGGGAGGAGGCACCAGGAGCCTCGTGGAGCTGCTGGCCTTGGATCCAGGCAAAACCTGCTCCTCTGTTCCTGAGGTCAAAAGTTGTATTTGCTTTTGAGAAAAGCCTCGGAGCTGCAGCTCCTTAATCCAAGAGCAACAACCCCGCGTGTTCCAGGGAGGAGGGAGGAGCATTTCAGCATTTCAGCATTTCAGCATTTCAGCATTTCAGCATTTCAGGCTGAAATGGGATGGAAAAACTGCAATGCCCCACTCATGCAAACCCCACTCCCAGCAGGGTGAAACTGCCAGGACCTGCTGTGCCAGGACCGAGACATTTTCATGCCAGCCAGTGCCAAAAGCCAGGGAACCAGGGATTTCTGATACCAATGCTGGATACTTGACCACAAGGAGCTGCTGTCCCAGGAATCCCAAGGCTCCAGAGATAGATCCTGGACTCAAAGGCTGAACCACAGCTTGGGATCCCATTGCTCCAAGTGCTCAGAGGAAGGGCTGGGAAAGAGCTTAAAAAAGGTGGGAAAACACCTCAAGTTGGAGCTACAGAATGGCTTCAGTCACCTTTCAGATTCCTGAGAAATTTCAGGCTCGTCCTGCTCTTTTTAACCTGTCTTCCCTTGTGTGGAAGGCAGCTGACATTACTCCTTTAATTATTTGGGTGTAAAAGACTCGATAAACTTTTTTGAAGCAATTTTTGAATTCAATTATCTGCACATTTCATTGACAAGGCAGGAGGTACAAAAAGCAGCTGAAAGAAGTAAGGCATTTTTAAATACCTACATAGACAGAGAGTAGAGATGAAAAGCAGATGTTGGAGGCAGCTCTGTAAAACAAATATTGAGGGGGCCAGACAAGAGATCATAAAGAAATAATATCCCCACTCATACCTCTCCAAAACCATCTCTATTGTTGGTTAGAGCAAGTTTTTAGGCAGACAAGTTTTTATCCAGTCAGGTTTTGGGTCAGTCAAGTTCTTATCCAGTCAGATTTTTAGGAACCATCTTTTGCATCTCTCCTAAAGCTGTAGAGCTGTGCCAGCTTGTAGCCACATTAATACCCCAAAACTACCAAGAGCCCTAAAAAGCATCACTTCACCTCCTCTGGGGCTGGGTGATGACTCCACCTGCTAAATCTTGGGAATCTCTTCCCTCACTCTTCTCTCCTCACTCCATGGAATGCGCTCATGTGAATTATGGTTCCCTTAAATTTTCATTAAGGACAAAGAAATGAAATAAATGAACCCAAATTTCTACTCTCTTCTTCCCTGGGAAGGGGAGGAAAGCCACAAAGGGGGAAAGAAGGGATTAGTTTGTTGCAAAATAAAAGATCTTTGTTTTCTCTACAAAGCAAGCCATGTTTTGTAACCTTTTTCATTAAATCCCCCAAGATTATTGCTGTTGTTATTTAATTATGAACAGACACCTCCAGGCAGCCCTTCCCTGCCTCATCAGAGGCCACTCTGGTGGTGACAGCGGCAGATGTCAGACCCACACCATGTCCTGCCCTTCTCCTCTGCTCAGCCCTCTTCTCATTGTCACAGAGGCATCCAGAAATGCCCACAATTGGGAGAAAATTGTCCCCACGCTGTCCCCACAGCCAGTGGCCCGTTAGGATGGGGCACGTTGCCCTCTAAACCCCAGCCCAGACTCACGGAATCATTTGAGCTGGAAAAGCCCTCTGAGATAATGAAGTCCAACCGTTCCCTCAGCACTGCCAAACCCAGCCTTGACCCATGTCCCCAAGTGCCACATGCACATGGCTGTCAAATCCCTCAGGGATGGAGACCCCACCTCTGCCCTGGACAGCTGTGCCAGTGCCTGACCAGCTTTTGTCATGGAAAAACCAAAGGGAATGAAGCCCAGCCCAGCCTTGTAACAGGGGTAAGGCCCAATGCTTCCAGAGACTTTGGAGTTTCACTGTAAATCACCTGCAGAAATCTAAATTAGGGCTTGGAAGGAAATAGAAATGTCAGGTTTTAGTCAAGTTAATTTCTTTTCTGACTGATAGTGCTCCCCTGCTCTCACAAAAAGAACACAAATGTCTCACTTGTTCATAATCCAGCTTTAGAAGGTTCTGTTTGCTCCTTCCTCTGACCAAATCAGAATTCCCTATCAGACCAACCATAAATTCATCCTTTGAGCATTTTTGATCAATCTCCACACTCAGTCCAGAGCACAGGCCTAGTGCAAATTCCAACCTATTTAAGCTCCCTCAGCTCCTTCCTCAAGGAAAGTGATGACAAAAGGGTGTCACAGAAAGATCTTAATTCCTTTTTCCTCAGGATAAAATAGAGAAAATATAAAACCAAGCTGTGGCAAGATCCAGGCTTGCTCAGGCATTTTTATTCCACTGTAGATTAAGGCTCGATCCAAACCACCAAGGAGCTCTTGCCCTGCCTGGGAGAGGCTTTCACTGCGAAATGATTCCCCACAAACGGATGTGAAGAAAGGAAAAATCCACTTTTCCCTCAGTTTGTCCCATTTGCCTTCCCCAGCCCTGTGGATGTTCCTGGAGAGGGAATGTGCCCTAAGCAGGAGTGGCCATCAGGCCTTCCCTTGCTTCATCCTGGCCCATCTGGAGCCTGATGATGGTTTCAGCCCAGATTTGATACAAAGCACAGCAATAAAAACATTTTTCCCTAATAAATAAAACCTGTAACAACCAGAGTCCTGCGACAGAGATTAAATACATAAAATTAAATTAAATTCTGCTGCTGGTGATTAAATACATGCCAAGACACTTGGTCCTACTCAATGTAAATAAAACTTTAGTCAAGTTCCTGAGTCACCAAAATGCTTGTCAAGGCAGGTTTCTCTTTGACACAACGACTGAAGATGACACATTTCCTTGTCTGCAACCATTCTCCAAGGAGAAAACTTCAGGCAACGAAAATAGTTTGGCATTTTATCAAGTATTTAAAATATTTAACAATGACCTTGAGAATTAGCCAAGGATCCAGTTAAAGCCCTGGTTTAAGGGGAAAAAAAAAGGACAAAAATATGTTTCCTAGCAGAATCTGGTCCTGATGTGTGTTTACTGCAGAGCTTATCTCAGCTATGCTCTAGACACAATGAAAATGAGCTTAAAAACAAAGGAAAAGGAAATAAGTTTAACTCCTTGTTTCAGGATTACCCTGCGACCCAGGGAATTAATTGAATTTCCAGAATACCTGATCACTTCCTTCCAAAGAGTCAAACAGTTGCTCGAAACAAGGAGAACTAAATCTTATGCTGATACAAAACTGGGAAATTTTTTATTCATGGAAAGGATCTCTGTGGCTCATGGCTCAGTAAATGAGCTGTGGGTCTGCCTTGGACCAGACCTGTCCAGGCAATCCCAAGGGAATATTCCAAAGGCATCATCTCCTGTACCTTGTGGACGAGGGCAGAAGACATAGAAGAGCCCAAAGATCAGACCAGAGCTCTCTGGTGGGTGCATTTCTCTGCCATTTAGTGTTTCTAAACAGAAGTACAACTTCAGACCATTTTAAAGCTGATTTTGCACGAAGAGTGGAACTGAAGAGATGTGTGCTGACCTGGGTGCTGGTGGGATGTGTTGTCTTCATGATAAAACTGCTCCTTTCCTCTTTTATCGACCTGAAAAACAACCCCTGGAGTACCAGGTGTTTCTTCTTCTGCCTGGGTTTTGTGGTCCAACAGACAGGAAAAGGGTTTTTTGGTGGGGAGGTCCCATCAGTCCTCACACACCTGTGTGTCTCTTTGTACAACGTGCCCCCCTTTTGTGCTGAGAAGCTGGGTCACCTCTTCTTCCCATACTGTGGGGCCCTACCAGATCTCCTTGTATTTCTTAGCAGGTGCATCCCCAGAGGGAGAATCCCCACAACATTCCCAGGTGGTGAAGCTGTGCTTGGTTAAACTCCAAGGAAATTGAGGTGGAAATGGGCGGTTCCAGCTCCCTGTTCTGAGCCTTCCCACTCCAAGGTGGAAAGCTCAGAACAGGGAGAAAGGATGGATGTGGTGACCCTGTGCTTTAATACCTACTCCCATTTTTATAGGTTATTAACTGACTATCCCTAACTTCTTTCCCAGAAAGGCAGGAAATAGAAAGGAAAACAGAACAATTTAATTTTGCCAGCACATGAACATTTGCTTCAGTCTCTGCATTTAGGCTTAACTTTTCACATCAAGAGTATTTTTTCCCCAGCTCCTAAACACTTAGTGATGCTCTTCCCATAAATCAATGGATTTAGGAAAAGCCCAAAATCTCCCAGACTTCCAGCCACAAAGAAAGATAAACTAAATCATTTAAGTTATAATTGCCACAAAATGTCCTTTGTGTGTTTAGAAGACATGTGGCACTTGGGGACACGGTTTAGTGGTGGCTTTGGCAGTGCTGGGTTAAAGACAGAAGTTAAAGAATTAAACCCCTAGACCCAACAATATCTTTTTTATTATCTTGTACCTCTTTGGAGGCTGTAGGAAGCCACGTCATGGATCAACACTCCAAGTATTATTCAAACAAAGATCAAAACAAGCACCACAGACCTAAAGAGCAGATCCAAAGTTATGCAAACAGTTCCAAGGAGATTCCAGCCATGCCAACAGCCCTTCCAGGGGTCTGTTCTTCAACTGAGAAGAGTTTGGAGTAAGTTGGGTCAAAAGAAGTTAGAAAAGGAAAAAGGCTGGTAGAACTTAATCAAGACCTGAAACTGGGTGAGATCCATCCAAGCTCCTGGCAGGATTCCTCATCATCTTCATAATTCTGTAGTTTCAGTCTTACAAGGCCAGATTGGACAGGGCTTGGAGCAATCTGGGATAGTGGAAGGTGTCCCTGCCCATGGCAGGGGGTAGAACAAGATGAGCTTCAAGCTCCCTTCCAACCCAAACCATTCTGTGGTTCCATGATTCTTAATTTCCTTTAATTTCCATAAAACAGACATTTGCCCTGCATTTATTTTCACCCTTATGTGCATTATTTTTTAGCTCATAGGACGTGTTAATGGTTACTGTTGTCAATAACAGGGTTTCCAAACCATTTCTGGATGACTTTGTGAGCTGGCTGCCAGCTGGACAGAACGTGGAGCTGAGCTCCAACTTTCTAGTATGTTTGTCAAAGAAAATGAGATTTCTTAAGAGACATGGCAAGTTTTTCAAAGATTTTCTTAGACTTCCCCCTCTATCCTCAATTTTGGCATTTGACATGGATCCACCAGGACTTGCTGATGGAGGGCAGGACACAGAGGGTCACAAGAACGTGGTCAAGATGAAACCCACCTCAGGCATTGCTCAGCAAAGGAGAAGCAACACAAAGACTGCACAGAGCAGGCAAAGACTGAGCTTATCTTGGTTATTAAAGCCACACATTTTTCACCAGGAGGGAATCAGAAATTCCCTGCTCCAGGGGTGTGGGGAGGAGCTGGTGCTCTCCCTGCAGCTGGCAAAGCCGGCGGCTCCATCGTGCCAAACACGTCCCCCTCGTGCTGGGAGATAAAGCTCACGTTGAGGGAGCACAAACAACAAGGAACAGCCACACGAGGCTCTCTTAATCACTTCCATGTGCCCATTATTAGCTGGGAAGGCTGAAAGGGAGGGAGAGATCAAGCAGGACTAGACTGATTCAGACTTTTCAGCAGCAACACTATGGATCTTTATTAAATCTGGAGTGTGTGAGCTGGGCTGGCACCTGCTCCGTTGCCATGGGCAGGATGAGCATCCAAGTGCCAGAGTAGGATGCACGGAATCATCCCCAGCTCTGGAGTACATCCATGGGGGAGACCTACAGACACCCAAAATTTGAAAGTTCTCTGCCCCAGAAAGTTGTCCCTTGTCCCAGCCAAGCTGCTGTGTTCTGGCACAGCTCCACCACATCCGTCATTCCTACAGGGACGCAACACCAGGACAACAACAACTGACTGGGAACAGCTCAGTGAGGCCAAAGCACCTCAGTGCTGGTTGTCAGTGCAGCTCTGCCCTGCACAGTGACGTGCAAGCATAAGGCAATGCTCACTTCCAGCTATTCCAGCAATTTATCCCTTAGGAAAAATCTATCACCCAAAAACCACCAGCATTTGCTGCAGCTGCGGGGCTGGCTCTGGGAAGCGCTTTATGGCTCTGCCTAAATATTTGGGTTTCTGCTCTCTCCATGTTTCCATCAGCCTGCTAATCACCCTGTAAAAATAGGAATTCCTGCTTTAAGGAGATAATGAACTCACCCCAAGCAGCTGCAGGGAATAAAACATGGCAGCGACACCCAGTGCTCAGAGGCAGCTGCCCAATGTTCCTGCTTCCCACCGGGGTCTTTCCTCCATGTGAGGCAGAAGAAAATGTAAATTAAGATCTAAAGCAAGCAATGTCCATTTGCTGTTTCCTGATTTAATTAACATAGGCCTGGCACAATCCAACTTGTCCAAGGGATTTAGGTGAGCTCCTTGCTTTGCATCTTCTCTGCTGGGAAGTGATTTGTTCCCATATTTCAGGTGAAAATCTCCTGTGGCAGCATGGCACTTGTGAGGTTGTAGAATTGTGGGATGCTTTGGATGTGGAATGACCTGAAAGATTATCCATTTCCAACTCCCTGCCATGAGCAGGGACATCTGCCACTATCCCAGGTTGCTCCAAGCCCTGTCCAGCCTGGCCTTGGACACTTCCAGGGATGCAGGGGCAGCCACAGCTTCTCTCTGCCAGGGCTTCTCCATCCTCACAGACAGACAAGAATTTCTTCCCAATACCCAACTTAAATCTCATTTTCTTCATCCTAAATCCATCCCCCTGTGTCCTGACCCTCCAGGGCCTTTCCCAAAGTCCCTCCCATCTCTCCTGGAGCCCCTTCAGGTCCTGGAAGGAAGGTTGTTCATATATTTATTTATTTAGGGGGAGATAAATCTGTGAGACCAAGGTACACATTTGCATTAGAGAAGCCTCCAAGCTAAAGTTACAGGAATAGTTAAAGAGTTGCACAACTACATTGTATGAAATGCAGGAGAACACATTTGCAGTGACTCAGGAGACAGAGCTTGGCAAAGCACTCAATGCTCTTGGTGAAAGAAAACGTGCCCTACAATCTTTTTTACTGATGATATCAAGTGTAATATTCAATGGTTTTCAGAGGCTGAAAGCTGCTCTGCTGCTTTTGGATTAAAATGAATTGATTTGACTTTAAATTAACAGCAAATGACTTGTGGGAATGTTTATTCCCATATATTCAGCTTTGGACTATTTTTTGTTCTTTAAAAGTGTTAGAGCTGAAGGCAGCATTCCCTGGAGCTCCAGGTAGTCAACAAAACCCATCATAACTATCACCCAGCTTGGCCATCCCATGGCAGCACCACTACAGCCCCCAAAATTTAAAAGTACAGGCTTGAAAATAAGCAGATGCTCAACTTCTGCCAAGGGTTGAGTGTGACTGAGCATGTGCTGGAATGTTTTGCTGATTCCAAGCCCAAGTCCTGCTCTGGCAGAGGACAGGTATTTACAGCACAGGTGAGTCCCACCCCCAGCTGATCCAGCACTTCACAAAATCCTGGCAGACCCAGGAGCTGCCAAGAGCAGCAGGAGCTCCTCAGTCTGGGACGAGGGAGCCAGGGCTGTGTCCTGTTCATCCATAGCTTGCTGCAGGTACCCAGGGTTGGAAGAGGCCTTCCAGACCATCTCATTCCATCTCCCTGCAGTGGACAGGAAATCTTCAACAAGACCAGGCCGATTCAAACCCGTGATACATGGCTTGGATTTTCACCGGAGCAAGGTCAGGGAAGGGTTGCCCCCACCATTCCATCACCTCCTGCCTCAGTCATTCCCAAATTACCTCACACGGCTGCAGACCTGCACCTGCCAGAGCCCATCTCAGGCTGCTCTGAATCCCAACCCAGCATCATCCAGCTTAGGGATGCTCCTGTGGTGCCACAGCTACACCTGGCTCCAGCCTTTCCTTAGCCAAATTCCTGCTTGACCATATCCAAGGACTGAAATAACCCAGCAGAACCCCCTGGCAGCTCTGCAGGGTGGGTTTTACACTTGTTCCACTGCCTGTGGTGCAAGCTGCAACTTTTACGTTTCGCAGGAAGGAGCAGGTGACATCTCCCACTGTCCCTGGCCCCAGAGATTCAGCATCCATGTGACATTGTGGGCCCAATCCAACTTTCACAGAATCAGTGAGGCTGGAAAAGCTCTCCAGGATCAGCAAGGCCAAGCTGTGCCCAGTCCCCACCGTGTCACCAGCCCAGAGCACTGAGTGCCATCTCCAGGCCTTCCTTCGACACCTCCAGGGATGGGGACTCTGCCACTTCCCCAGGCAGCTCTTTCCAATTCCTGACCACCCTTTCCATTGAGAAATTCCTTCTGATGTCCAACCTGAACTTCCCCTTTTTCTCATACAACAACAATTTAAGGAATTGAAGGCAGGTAGCACCTCTTGGCTACTCTGCCTGTCCTGCTCATCCACAGGCTCCAGGCTGCTCCTGGCAGCCCTGAGATACCTGCACACCCCCACCACCAAGCCAGGAAAGTCACCAAGGGCTATTTATTGTCACAAAGGCACCTGTGGGGTGTAGGTGGCGGGCGATGACACTTGCGGCTGAGGACAGCAGCACAGCCTGTTCTCTCTCCTGGCATTCCGTGCCTGCCCACAGGGTTTGCTTTCCCTGCCCTCTCAAGGCGGCTGGAAAAGCAGCCAGAGGCAAGGCAGGAAGAGCTCCTGCTCTCCACGGCAACATCCAACAAACTCTGGGAGCTGGGGAGGCTGCCAGAGCTCTGTGGGCTTGAATGGTTTGCAGGACATGACCTGAGCTCCTGGATGAGTTCCAGGGGTGCCCACAGCTCATCCTGCATGGACACCTGGGCTGGAAAGAGTCCCTCAGTGTGGGAACAAAGTGGGGCTGGCACAGAACAGCCTCCCCTGCTTCGTTACCCATCAGTTAATTAGCACAGGATGAGCTGCCTCGGCAGCGGCAGCTCCAGCCGTGGCACTGCCAGGGGACACAGGAACACCTGGCAGGGCCAGGACCCCATCATGGTACTGGGAATATCTGGAATGTTTGCTTCTAACACGAGGCTGTTTGCAAATGCAAGCATGCAAGTGAACACAAATCTCCCAGGAGTCAGAGAATCATGGGACCACTAAGGTTGGAAAAGCCCTCTAAGGTCATCTAGTCCACCTGTTAATCTAAAGCTGCCACTTCACTACTAAACCATGTCCCAAAGTGCCACACCCACACATTTTTTAATCTCTTCCAAGGATGGGGACTCCCTGGCCAGCCTATTCCAACACCTGAACACCTTTTCCATCAAGAAATTTTCCCTAATATCCAAATTAAATCTTCCCTGAGGCAATTTGAGGCCATTCCCTCTCCTCCTGTCCCTGTTCCCTGGGAGCAGAGTCTGACTCCCCCTCAGCTGTCCCCTCCTGTCAGGGAGTTGTGCAGAGCCAGAAGGACCCTCCTGAACCTCCTTTTCTCCAGGCTGAGCCCCTTTCCCAGCTCTCTCAGCTGCTCCTGGTGCTCCAGCTCTTTCCCAGCTCCGTTCCCTTCCCTGGACACGCTCCAGCCCCTCAATGTCTTTCTCATCATGAGGGCCCCTGACACTGCTGTCAGCTTGTAAAAATGTGTTAAATTACCTGCCTTCCACTAACATAAAAAGCCAGGAAAAAAGCTCCTAGAGAAGTCTAAGTTTATCTGAAAATCAAGCCGAACAGGTTTTTCTCCCTTTTTATGTGTGCTGCTGTCATGAAACGATTTGAACATGGAGGTATCAAGTTCACAGCAGTTTAAATGTTAAACGTGGCCTGGAAAAGCAGAGCTTTCTAAAAGCTTTCATTGAGCCTTGTTTTCCCCTGCACCGTCTCCCCTCTTGTGGCACTGGAGGCTTTCCACAAGTGCTCTATTCATGGGGACCCTGGCCACCAGAGCCTCTAAAATGGTTGGGCCAGCCCCAGTGGCTGGGCCTCATTAAAGGGTTTGTGTTTGAGGACGTGCTGTGGGTGCTTTCATCTCCCAGACTCTGCTTGGGTTATTTTTACCCATCAGGTTGGAGGGCTGAGCCTTTGCCTGGCCAGTTCTCCGTGCCCTGGGTGTTTGTGGAGCTCAGCCCAGAGCCAGAGCAGCCTCTGTGCTTAACACAGCTCCAGAGCCCTCCCAGATTAAGGAAAAATCACCCAAACAAACAAACAAACCCAAAGGTGCATGGGCTGAGGGAAAGCCTGGGGACAAAGGGCAGCCACCAGCCCATCTGCTCCTGGTCATGCCATGGGGAGCTCTGGTGGGCAGAGATTTTGCTGTATTTGTGTTCCACAGCTCATTCTGTGGGGGTTTTTATCTCATTTGTACTGGTTTGTGTAGGATTCCCTTCTGGTTCTTCCTCAGGAATTTCTCCCTGGGAGAAAAGGGAGCAGAAACTTATTTTCTCCCTTCCCAGTTTCCAACCTCCCTTCGGAAAACAGGTGCACAGGCATCATCCTCTGGGCTTCTGCCAGGCTGAGACAACTCTGCCTGGAGCTGGGAATTACATCCCACTCCCCCCAGAGATTCCTCTTCCCAGCTCTGCTCCCTGAAGATGCTTTTCCCTGGATTCTGGCCCTGAAGCTACACCAGGCTTGGTGCCAGTTGGTTGTATTTTTCCTGTGGATCCCTGGAACAAAGACAAGCCATGTGCCATGAACACAGGTTGAGGTTTTCCAGGTGAGGAGCTGGATTCAGCCAGGCTGCTCTCAAGGCTTCCCTAGGGCTATGGGGATCCTGAACATGCTCCTTGTTTTTAATGTGTTTTTAATGTGTTTAAATGTCTCCAGGAGTGACACATTCATGGTCAGAAGGAAGAGCTGGGACCCACACCTCAGACCTCTTTTTCTCTGCACTCCAAAGGTCAGTGATAACAGCTCCCAAATTTCATTCAAAATGTCATTTTCTCCCCTTGACCCAAGAATCTGCGTTGATGTCATCTGAGGAACCCTTTGGCACATGGCAAGTTAAGAAAACCTCTGAACTGGAGAAACTCTTTCTTTACAAAGACTTAGCAAGGTTTTCAAGCTCTGCTTTTCATCCTCTGCACCCAAATAGAGTGGCAGCTTGTGGAGAAAACGACATGAAGGAAATATAGAGAAAATACACAGATAATACATTTTCTGGTGCAAAAATCCAGCAGACAGCCGAAACTGTGGCGCTTTGAGCTTTGGAGGGCTCTGTTTGCAGCCTAAACTGATTCCACTGCTCTCTCAGATACCAGGGCACAAATTTGAAATTACTCTGTGTGAAGTCATTGTCATTGGTAAAGCAACTTGTACAAGCCAAGAAAGTAGTCTCAAACCCTCATTTGTGTCAAGGTAGCTCTGTAAAAGAATTATTTCTTATAAAACCTTCCTTATCCTTTACCAAGAGGATCCTCACCCGAGTGCTTGCCCAGGCTGTGCAAACCTGATAATTGAGGCTCAAACCCAAATTTTTCAGTGTAAGGTGTGTGGGGAGCCATTGGTTGGAATCCCAAACAGCACGAAGAGTTTCCAGTTGTCTTTATCCAGCATAGCTAATCCACGGATGTGGTTGTGGACATAGAGACACCATCCCCTAGCAGGGACAAGGGGCACACAGCAAGCTAGGGAGCCTTTAGAAGTTATACCAAACCTTGAGGACACAGAAATGTCCATCTGCCAGTGACAAGCTCTGGTTGTGACAGCTCCAGGATGTGCTCCTTGTGCGAAGCTTTCCCTCAGAATAGAACAAAATGAATCCCAAGGAATATTCAGGTGTCTCACAATAGAAAATACATACTTTTACAGTCAGGTTTCCCCTTGTTTTCTATAATCCAACACAGAAATCTCCAAGGAAAAAAATTTCTCAGAGTAAACATTTCAGAAAAGTTAATAAAAAATATCCAGCAAATATTCCAGATCCTATGGCATTTTCCACAGCTTCTATTAAGATTTTTGCAAGTCTTTTTTCTGAAGGCTGAGTGTGTAAAACACTGCTTGTACCTGTCTCCCCCGCCCAGTAAATTTGGTCCAAACAGTAAATTGGGATTCCCTGCTGGATCCTGCCCTGGGTGGAGGAAAGGCCTTGTGGGATACCTGGCTACCTCCTGCACATGGGATGACAAACACGGCAGTGACGTCTGGATTGGGAAAAAGAAAACATCAGGAAATGTCAGAGAGCAGCAGCTGGTAAATCCATACATAGGAAAACAAACAAGGCTGAGCTTTGATTGTCCAAGTTCACAGCGGAGGTCACTTTACCTTGGCAGAGCCACATCCACGACTTTCGGCTCGGAATTCCTTCAGTAGAGCTAAGCAAAACCATGTGTTCTCCTGGAACCAGGGGAAAGTTTAACTCCAGTGCTGGGCAAAGACAGGGCTGGAGAAAAGGAGGCTCAGGAGGAATCCTCTGGCTCTGCACTACAAGAGGGGACAGCTGAGGGGAAGTTGGGCTCTGCTGCCAGGGAACACGGACAGGATGAGAGGGAATGGCCTCAAGCTGTGCCAGGGAAGGTGCAGGTAGGACAGCAGGAGAATTTTCTCCATGGAAAGGACTGTAAAGCATTGGAAGGGGCTCCCAGGGAGGTGTTGGAGTCCCCATCCCTGGAGGTGCTCAAATAACACCTGGAGATGGCACTCGGTGCTGTGGGCTGGTGACCAGTGGGGATCAGGCCCAGGTTGGATTCAATGGCCTTGGAGGGCTTTTCCAACCTCCAAGGATTCCAGTGTTTCTCTGAATTTGTGAGAGGTTCAGTAGGATTTTGGAAAATAGTAGGAGGAGTGTTTTGGGAAAGCTAAAGAGAACAGAAAGAAGGGAAATAAAGTTTACAGAAGAGGTGTAACAATAACTTGACAGAGAAGAGAGAGGCTCTGGCAACTCCAACTGGTGAGAAAAATGTGGGATCAAAGCAGGATCTGCTCCTTTACAAAGTGCTCCAAGGAACCATGCTCAGGGAAACTGATAGTGGTGAACTCTCTGACCAGGGACCTGCGATGTATCCATGCTATTTAAGGATGTGTCAGCATTAGGATAAATATAGAATCTGCACGGAATGGTCCGAAAAGTCACCTTGAGTTCTCATGGGAATATGAATTGTGAGCTTCAGCTGAGTGCAGCCACAGCCAGAGCTCCCAAGGGAAAACCTCTCTGTGCCACTGTGGAAAACTGCCTGGCACAGGCCGGAGCTGGAGCTGGCCCAGCACCCAGAAACACCTCAAGCACTGGTCCCACTTCCCTGCATCTTTCCCAGGGGACACAGGGAAAGGCCATTCACAGTCCTTTTGCAGGAGATGAGGTGACAACCCCAAGGATCTGGACAAATTCCAGGCTGTTTTTTCTGTCTCCCTGAATTCCTCTGGCGCTTCCCTTTGGGGGTGCTGTTTTCTGCTTCCTGTCCTGGATCCCAGTGTGGCCAGAGCTGGATCTCCCCAGGCATGGAATGAGAGCTGCTGGAAGGTGCTGCCTTGACTGGGAACTCATTGTATTCCAGCCCTGCAAGGAAACTCCATCTGCAGCTCCTTGGGAGCTCCTGGGCTAGGATCTGCCTTCAGCTCTGCCCTCAGCACTGGCAGGGGTCAGCACATCCTGGCAGCCTCCACATCCCATCCTGCTCCAAACCCACCTTGAGTCCAGCTCAAGGACCATGGGGATCAACCACAGCCTCTTGGAGCCCAGCAGGCACTTCCCTGACCTTCCCAACCCTCCCCAGGACAGGCAGGCCCAGGGTGGAGATGTCTGGAATTGGGCCATTTGGCTTTTTGGCTGCATCAGGTTAATCCAAGCCCTTTCCAACACATCATGAAAGCCTCAGCAGACCCTTGGTTATGGCTGTGTCACTGTCCAGCTGAAAATGGGGACAATCCTCCTGGATTTCTTCTTGCTGAGCAGATCTGTGGCTGGGACAGGGCAGGGATGGGAAAGGGATGGATGAAAGGATCCTCAAGCCCTTAGGACACACTCCAGGGCAGCAGGTCCCATGGAAGTTGGGCTGCAGGTGCTGTTAAAAACGTCCTATTATCTCCCATTCCAAAGCCAGTTTGGCTTGCGGGAGTCCAACATGATTAATAATTCATGAAATTGCATTGCCAGAAACAAGAAACCAGCAGGAAAGGCTTCGATCAGACCCTGTAAAACTAGAGGGGTTGATTTGCTTCAGTCTGTTCACTTCAGTCGATACAACCATTATTAAATGTTGAGTAAAATCCTTGCTTTACATAAATCCCTTCCCAGAGGAAAAGCAAGACAGCAAGTAGGGAAGACAGGAACCCAGAACAAAGTCCTGGACTGTCTCCAAGTCACAGGAGGTGCAGTTGTCCTTCCCTGGTCACTTAGTGGTGATAAAATGGGAAGCCCATGAATTATGAGTGAGGGTCTCACATTTCATGAAGAGCTGTTCCCAAGAGTGGGGATGTGTGGGAATTAAGAATAAGGATCTTTTTCACTTTTCTTCACTGGAAAGCACTCTGGGCAGCATTCAGCTATGGGCTAGAGAGTTGGTTGATGGTTGTCTTATTCATAAGGCAGTGATTGGTTGGGGTGATGCCTTTTTGGGGCTACCTAAAAGCATAGGTCAGACAGAATTAAGGGAATAAAAAGCAGTTATATTTATTGAGGGACCTTCAGGTACATTTCAGGCAGACAAAGCCCCCCAGGGTTACAACAAAAATGGAAGATGTCTCACAGGTTTTCACACTTTTATAAGTTTGGTCCTTTTGCATCTTGGGGGTTCATCTTCCAGTTACAGCTTCAGGTAATGAAGTCATTTAACCCACATTTGCTGCCCTCAACTCACTCTTGTTTTACATCTCTCAGGCCCTGAGGTGGTGAGGTGTCCTTGATTCCCAGGCCTGGAAATGAATTGTAGTGTCTGACCAAAATGGGAGAACAACAGCTAACACTCAGAGTTCAGAGTTATTCAAGAACTGCAGGACTACAAATACATGAAAAACATAAAAACTAAGCTCCCAAGGCTTTGTGGGAGATGCGTGGACACCACATGAACCGAGAGCTGACTGGAAAAAGGGGCATGCAAACAACGACACTGCAGTGGCAGGCAGCCAATGAGCATTCATTTTGGTTAAGTTTGGTTTAATTTGGTTAAGTTTAGTGTATAAAAAGTCTAGGTTTGTTACAATAAGTCATCTTCTTTGGAACAACAAGGAGGTCCTTGTGTCTTTGCTCCCCATTGCTGCAGGGGTGTGACGGGGCAGCCGCGCCTTCCCAAGGCTTGGAAGGACATCAGGAGTCAACGGAGGAAAGGTAAAAGGAAAAAAAAATATAGAGGCATTGTCCTGTTGGGGTTGCTTTCCTCTTTAAAACAAAGCACTGGTAATAAAGGAAAAGGTTATACAAGGAATTCCATCCCTATCTAGGGAGCTCCTGGACAGGGAAGTCTTTCCCTTGCATGTGAAGTTCTTCTTTCCTCAGGAATCAAAATGCTTTTAAGCAAAGCAGATTTTATTTGGTTTTTCTCCTGTATTTCTTTGCTTGGTGCTCTATTTCTAACCTGGTGGTCCTGAAGAAACGCCCATCAGGAGATCCTGTGGGACACCAGTCAGCCCGGGCAGGAATTTTGGCTCATGAACTACAAGCTTTGGAATGAATCTGAAGTTCAGGCTGGGCTTCCAGTGGATGCCAAGTGTTTATTACAGGCTGGAGAAGAGAGAGTCAGGGGGGAGAAAGTCAGGACCTGGTGTACCAAGGTTGCAGGGTATGAGGGCTCCCTGATGGGCATTTTGGAGCCATTCCCAAGAAAATGCTTATCTGTATCTTCCAGGGATATGGAGCAAACCCTGAGCAGACAGCCTTGACTGCTTTGCCAAAAGCTTAGCTGCAATTAGTGAGGCTGAGGTGAGGCCAAAGTCCCAGCAACAACTGGAGAGAGGGAGGGAGGGAGGCAGTGGTGGCATAACACCAATAAAACTGCTTGGATTTGCATAACACTGGGAGTTTGTGTCCCAGCAAAGCTCAGGCTGGGCAAGATTAGCTCTGTTAATGAGCTTTGCTAATGCAAGTCCTACAAGTGAGGCACAATTTGGGCATTTGACCCTGGCTGGCCACAATCACAGAGCTCCCTGTGAGCCCTGGCCTCCAGGCTGCCTCATTTTGGAGGTAAGAGACAGAATCCCAGACTGGTTTGGGTGGGAATGACCTTAAAGCTCACCCAGTCCCACCCCTTGCCATCATCTGGGATATCTTCTACTGTCCCAGGTTGCTCCAGCCTGGCATTGTACACTTCCAGGGATGGGACAGCCAGAGCTTCTCTGAGCAATCCGTGCCAGGGCCTCCCCATCTCCCTCCTTTGCAAGGAACCTTCCACCTGTGACTCCAACCCTGTCACTCAAAGACATTGTTAACACAACAGCAATGCTCTGCTCCCTAAGGATTGAGAATTCCCCAGGCCTGTCCTGTAGGATTTCTCTCCATGACATACACACCATGGTTTTGTCTGGTTTTCCATTATTCAGCTCTTATGGCTTTTACCACTTCCCTTGGGAGCCTCCAGCAAAGCCCAATTTCTGCATTGTTCCAAACATTTCCTGATATTCAGCTGCTTCTTCCTTCTATTCATGCCCAGCAGAATTGTGCTCCTGCCTGGCTGCACCCTCGATTGTTTGGGGTGCTCCCAGCCCGTTTAAACTGGGAATTTTTGCTGTCAGAACACAGAACAAATTCCCTGATTTCTCATGTCCTTGGGGCTTGTTGAAATTTAACCTCCCTCCGTGCTCCTGCCTAAGAACAGCAGCCAGCCCTGGGCATGCCCTCTGTTGATGTCTTCCCCCTTCATTTCTGCCCTGTGGTGGCTCTTCCCACCAGCCTGGCTCTCCATCCTTCCCAATTTTTTTTGGTGAAACTCATTTTCTTCCAGGAAAATACCGGGACTTGCTGATGTCACCTTCCAGTTACAGCCACCCCACAGCCTCAGCCCAGGGGAGCTGTGAGGGATGAAATGTGAATATGGGACCTCCTGCTGGCACTGACAGCTTGGGTTGAGAGAGACCCTAAGGATTATCCAGTTCCAACCCCTTTGCCACAGGCAGCATCACCTTCCAATCCACTATCCCTGCCTAAAATCCAGGCTCCACCATGCCTGGAATAGGAGCAGTCACCAGGATTCAGAAAAAAAACCAATAAACCAACTCTACTTCTCCTGAATTTCGTTAAAACTCCTCTCTGCAGGATGGGAAGAAAAAGGGAAGTGTTTCAGTGTCCCTTTGGGCACAGTCAGGCAGGAGTGATGTCACAGCTTGGGAATTAGGTTCTGCCCAGCTGGAGCAGGCGGGCTCTGCTGGAAAACACCTGCTCCCTTTTCCAGGGATACGATTTCAGAGTAGCTGGATCCTCCTGTCAAAACAACAGCGTTCATTCCCACCGGGATCTGTCCCCTTGAACAGGGGAAAAGGAGTTGACACACCCAGATCCCACAGAAAATACAGACACAGTGAGATTCCAAACTCATTCTGGAGAAGGGAAGGGAAGGGAAGGGAAGGGAAGGGAAGGGAAGGGAAGGGAAGGGAAGGGAAGGGAAGGGAAGGGAA
>VZUI01040275.1:0-81791 GCA_013401135.1 Cettia cetti | reverse complement strand
CTCTGTATTTAACATGTTAAAAAAAAAAAAAAAAAAAAAAAAAAAAAGCAGACCAGATGTTGATAAAATTTAACACACAAACAAAGTTAATTGAAGAAAGAGTCCACTTGGACTTCTGAACTTCAACATCGACTGCCTAAAAACAGAGAACTGAGTGTTATAAATAGTACCGTAATTTCAACCAGGAAAGGTATTTGAGGAGAAGGGTGCCCTCCTAACAATAACTAATGAAGAGAATCAGTTATTGCAACTGAGCACTTCCACTGGCTCAGCTTATTACAATTTCATCCTTTTTTAACCAACTAAAAATGAAAGCAATACGTAAAAGCCAATTGGAAAATATTGTTTATTAAAATGCTATGGACAACAAAAGCTTAGGTGGGGAAATAAGGTGGATTATACTTTCGGATTCAAGACTATTTTTTCAAAACACAATCAAATCCAGGAATGAAATCAGTACTTAAAGTTTTTCTTCAGTTTTAAATAAGAACTGAATTGAGAGGAAGTGAGTGCAAAGTTTTGGTAAAAATTTGGACTCATACTGGAAATTGTCATTTGACTTGCCATCAGTTGTATGCCACTATTAGATTGGATCCTGTGGTATGAAAAAAGAGATTTCTTTGCCTCAGGAGAAGAAAAAAAAAAAAGGTGAAAAAAGCCTGTAGAACTTCTGGTCTCACCACTGATTCAGGCAGGAGCACTTCATTGGCTCAACAAATCCAGTACTTTATGCTACATGCATAAAGGAAGATACTGACATGAAAACCCGTGGATTGGAAGACCTGAATGTGATGTTACACAGAGGATTGTAGCAAAAACATGTCATAGGTCAGATATGCAACAGCAGTTTATAACATCTCTCTCCTTCCCACATCAATTTAGACTTCTGATAGCTGCTACAGTTAGCAGGGAATTCCTCCCCTTTAGTAATCCTTCCTTTAAAGCCCTTGGAGCTTCCTTCATACTCATTGCACACAGCACAAGTGCCTGTGAGGAAGGGTTGCAGAGTCTCTGTCTGGTTCCCATCACTTTTAAGAGCATGATAAAGCAAATGAAAAGAAAGTATTATTTTCAAAGGTGTTGGATTCTTTCCAATGCCTCCATAATCAATTTAAAAAGCACATGAAAGGTAAGCAGAACAAGTGAAGAGGATTTTCAAGAATATTTACTGTTTGAGCCATTCCTCTCTTTAAAGGTACAGGAAGTTTCTCCCTAACGTCATAGACAGGAGATGTAAATTGATATTAGAATCAAAGTAGAGCATAACCCTTTTTATCTGGTGATAATCTTTTTGCAATTCCTTGATATTCAACAATCACAATTCAATAGCAAGCTACTTTTCAAAGTATTTGGTTAAACTGTAAGGAAATAGAATGGGGACAGGCAGGATGCTCTTTCTAGATGCACAGAAAGCAGCTTGAACAGAAGCTATTTAGAGAGGAGATTTTGTAGCTTATATATACTGGATGATCTTTTCATGCACAGACTATAGGCAGTGATTTTTTTCCTTGCTTTAAGTCACAAAAGGAAACCACGAGCAAACAATGGCTTTAAAAAGAGAAACAAAAGATAATTCAACTTTATATAGAGTTTGTTTGCCTCCCCTCACCCCCTTCCATATCTATGTATATACATGAAGAAAAGACTTTTAAAACATCTCATAATGATAAGTATCCAAAATTTTTACCAAAAATGAGAAAAAATCTGTTGTTACTCTAACTTCAAATATTTGAAAACTTGTTCCCTAAAAATTATACTTTCTCCTACTTTTTTTTTTGCTACATAGCCATCCGCTAGATGTAGATATCACTACAATATATGTAAAAAGTATTACCCATTCAATAATAATTCTACCAAATAAGGTTTCTGTCTATAACACACAACAAAATGTGTTTTGTTGCTTGAATTGATCTGTTTAAGCAGGGGGACATTATCATATAATAAGTATGTTTAATTTATCTTTTGAAGGGAACAGGAATATTGGCTGTAAGCCACTGTAAGCCTTTACCCCATTTTAAAGGAAAAGTTAAAGATCAAAAGTAGGGAGCATAGATACACAAAGCCTTGGCACTCTCCTTCCATTTCAGCACTCTGCACTGACCTCTACTGGTTTCTCCAGCTTATGTTTCATCAGTATGAAACAATCCACTTTCACTGAACTTTTGCACTCTTTTCTTCAAATTCAGGGATGAAGTAAATTGCATCCCACCCTGCTAACTTCTCTCTGACTGAAGGTCATAAAAATATCATGCTTTCACCTATTGGTGGCAGTTCATCTGTAGTGAATGAGACACTATGAAAAATCATCTGTTAAAAAACTACCTCACAGTATATATGCCAGCTGTAGGTAGATATTAAATCTGAAATCTCTGTCTTAACACTATTATTACTAACTTTTTTTTAAATTTAACTGCTATCTCATGTCTCATGTTGCAATTAAATGTTTGCTTTATAAAATCTTGGTTTTTATTATACAGTTCCAAGAATCTGACTATGCCAAAGATCAGAAGTACTACTGCAAGACAAATACCAAAATTGTGAATATAAATTTAACATCTTTAATCATCCCCATTTGAAATAATTCTGCTTCATATAACATGCTTCCTTCTAGAAGGTTCTTTATTACAAAATTTGCTTTAATTAGGGCAGATCTTACAGCTTTTATAACCACACACCAATGGATTGAAGTACAGCAGCAGGCTTTTCAATATAAAAGTATCACTGTAAATGCTTTGTCAAACCAAAGTCATTACCCTGTCTTATTGGGAGGAGTGATGCACTCACCACATCTTTTATACAACTAAATGGAGTTTAAACCATCCAATTTTAAACTGATCACAAGAAAAAAACAAAGCCTTGTTCTTTATGTGCTTTACAGTAAAAAGCAACTCTAGTTAGTCATAAGTAAATGACCAAACTTTTCCATCCTCATCTACCAAAGAACACTTTCGTTGTCAGCAAAGCCCCAAACTTTCCAATTTTAAAATCATTTCTTTAGATCTCTTTGTTATGAAATTCTTTAGGTATGAATAACAGTTTTTTGTATCATGAGAACTTCATTTCCTCTCACTGCTCCACCAGTCACTCCAAACTTTTAAAATTTTTAAGTCACCTATACCGTCTGGAAAAAAAACCCTACAGTTGCTGTCCACAAAAACATTTAAGCTATGTTGTTCTGTTGATATAGACAGTAAAAGGATCACATATTGTTAATTCAATTTCAGAACAGCTAGATCCCTATTATTCATGAGGCTATTTTGTGTAATAATGCATTTTTCTTTCATTTTCCATAAAAACCTTTCTAGATCCTAAATGTAAAAAATCACTCAAATATTCAGCATGAATCTATAATATTTTACACTGCATAAATATCTGAATATGTTATCCTCTTTTTTTTTTTTTTTGGTGGGGGGGCAGTTTAAATCATGTTCTCCGACTTGTGGAACACTCATATTTGTCTCCCTTCTTTCAGTGCAGCTGAAGCTCGCACCACTCCATCCTGTCAGTGCTCAGAGCCCGGGGCAGCAGCCGGGGAAGCGCCGGGGGGCCGGCGCAGGTCGGGGCTCGGCAGCAGCGCGGAGGTGCCGGTCCCCCCGCGCTGCCAGCAGAGGGAGGAGAGGGGGAGCCCGCACCGCCCGCAGCCCCCACGGCACCGCACCCCTCCTCTCTGCCTCCAAGCACGGCAGCCGCAGCCTCACTGTCCGCGATGAACACCCACTGCTGGTCCTGCCCAGAGGGCTCGATGGTGCTGCTTTGTGCGGCTTTTCCTCTTACCTTCACCCAGGGGCTGAGGATGGGTGTCCGCAAGGTTGCCGTTGCCTGGTCTTGCTGGGTCTGCCACGGCTCTGAGACTCACGCTGCTGCTTCTAGGACTTGGATGAACAACTGGATCTGATCTGCTTATTCTGTGCTGTGTTAGAAAGAAAACATTTTGATGTTCTGTCACTAGAACTGGGCCTTTGCTCAATGAGCAAGTACGTAACCGTTTTGAGATTTGCAAATCAGCCTCATTTTCCACATGTGGGAAATTGAAAATCTTGTTAAGACTTTCTATAACTTACGGAGGAGTGAAAGACATTGATTTTCACTGAACAACGTGTTGACTGGATCACCATGAGACCATCATCTTTCCTAAAAGCATTTTAAAGCAGTACTTTCGGTCAGCTCTGTGCAAAATATTCCACAACAGCCCAAATAACTTTTTTCCTTACCTCTGGTATCCCAGTGAGGTCACATTCTGTTAAAAACATCCTGTCAAGCTTGGTACAAAAGGGCTCCAAAGAATCAGAATGCAGAAGCTATGCAACTTGCTGACTAACTTTGCTCTGTGTTATTTACCAACCACACAAAGAAAATGCTGTCTATTCAAAACACAGTTCAAAACTCTCTTCACAGAAAGTGAGTGAACAAACAGTCCCATGTCCGATGCTGCAGTCACATCTCCCATGAGGCCCGGTGATAGCTCTGGGGCATGGGACGGAGTGACACCACCAGCAGTCACTACAAGGCACTTTTGTAAACAAGTTGTGTGTGTGTGCAGAGGAGGAGGAGGAGGTGGCGGGTGTTACTCTTTCTCTGTCTTAACATTATGCTTCATTTGCCTTATCCGGTTGAAGCAGAACTTGTCCTGCTTAGTCTACTGGGTGCATTTGCTATCCTTGCACAGGGTTTTTCCTCATGGTAACCTTTATTTTCTTCCAGAAGTGATCTAAAAGGAACATATGGAATTTGTGTAGGATCTAGATTTGGAACCCTGGAGCTCAGTTAAGTAGCAGAAGTTGGTTCTGAATCTTCTAGAATCGTGACAGAAACTGAAAACTCAGTGACTTGCTCTACTTCATGACCAGAAAAAAAAAAAAACAACAACAACAACAAAAAAAAAACCAACAAAAAAAACCAAAAACGAAGGGGTCTAAATATTCTTTTAAATTCATTTATTCTTTGCAAGTTCTTGCCCCACTAGTTACAAAGCCACACCTTGGCAGAGAAGCAGAAATGCCTTTTTCAGCCCCCTATAGGAAGAGAATTACCATACAGACCCAGCACTGCCAATACTGACCTCTGGCCTCTACTCACACCAAGCCAATCCAGTGCCTTTCGTTACACTTACAATGAATCACAAACAACTGTTTCCAGATTTGGAAGGATAATTCTTCTCATCATTCCTTTTGTAATTTCATTCTTTAACTGTCAGGCCAGCCCTGAAATCCTATTTTTGTCACACAATCCAAACCAACCTCACTTCTTATCTCCAAGGTATCCCTTCCCACATTTGATATTTTTTTCCTTAACAGTTCTTAAGTAAATTTTTTTGGTATGTTTTCAAAGGTCTAAAAGACAGGTGTCATAAAACACCTGCAATATACGCTGGTGAGAGGAAAATATGAGACATACTGACAAGTTGTAAAATAAAGTCAGAAATTTTGTATGGGGTCTTGATCTGCACCTTTATGAAGGTTTATGACATAGATTATTCCAAATCTATATTCCAGGAATAGGTAACATTCCAGGTATGACATGAAGCACATTCAACTGCTGATATTTTTCAATAGCTGAATGGTCCATGACCAATAATTGGATAACAAAAGCATAGCTTTTAAAATGTAAAGGTTTTCTAGGAATACATAAACCCTTAAGTCATCTAGATATATTTCTTTCATGCAAACTTGAAAACAAGGCCTCTAAAATACTAATGGTGAATGATCTTACAAGTAAAATTGTCCAAGTAACTCAGGATTTTTAAAATAAATATGATTGTTTCTCAGTAGCCAACAATCAAGCAGTTTTTGGTTAGAGCTGTGCCTCGTCAAGCAGCACCAATCCCCAAAAGCAACTACTTACAAGTGAACCTTCACTTGTCCATAATAGCTGAAGATACAATTCCTCTTGTTATTGCTTTTTAGTCTAGACTTTAAAAAGCCAGCAGGAAGTTTTCCACTGCTCTGGGGTTGTTTTTTTTTTATATTTCAATTTTACAATCTAAATTCTTATCTCATTAAAATTAATAATGTACTAAAAAAAGTATACATATAGTCTCCCCCTTTCCCAATAACCTTGATTTTCCACTTAATTTTCTGTATCTCAGGAATACATACCCTGCCTACTAAAATACTGCAGAACTCAGTAAATCGATTATTTTCATGTATCACTATGAGATGAGAAAATTTATAATCCCTGTTTTATGGACTGGGAAAACCTTAGTATTCTTAAGCTTTTTCTAAGCCCTATTACCTATTTTTGAATAGGTCAGAACCAGCATACAGAAGGCTGTACACAAGAGCCAGGACTATAAAATACTAAGCCTCTCAAGTCCAAGTATCTGATGACTTTTTCTTCTTTGTTCCTGATCCTGTAACAAAATTTTGAAAGGTACACTTTACTTTTATAGGGAACTCTACCAAACTACTTGAGTAAAAAGAATCTAGCAATTAAAATTGTGTTCAGATCATACTACTTTACATAATTTCAAGAGTTTTTTGGGGTTTTTTACTTTTTTTACTTTGTTGATCCTTGTGGGTCCCATCCCACTAAGAATATTCTATGATTCTCTAAAATCAACAACACTGTTGCAAGAGAGCAAAAAGGGGAGATGTCACTGTTTCATGTTTCACAGTTTCATGTTCTTTTGTTTAACACTGTGGATTTCTGGTTTTTTGATGTACCTAAGATTATGTGGCCAGAAGCCTTCTGTCATTTGCAACATGATATTCTGTGTCCCACACACAAAATGGCACTCATTGAGGGGTGCCCTTTAGGCACTGTCCTTCCTTTGAATCCTTTCAAGAGATGGACACCTATTACCTGAATTTTTGAGATCTGGACTGTTGGTGACTCCATTCAACTTCACAAGGATTATAATTGCTTTATTCATGAGTCTCAAAACTGAGACAGCAAAGTCAGGCTCAGATTAGAAGTTACTCCTACCTACTTATTGCAATCTATTAATTTAACAAGACCAGCTACAGTCTATATTTGTGCTTTTCAAGAATTGCCAGTCTCAAGGAGAAAGAGGGTTAGAAAGTTTAAGTTTTGATATTGATTTGCCAAATCCCTCACATGAGAGCTAAGATGTGAGCTTAATTATGTGTTTAATGCCAAAGACACTTCTCTCTCTCCAAAATAGCTCCACCAGGGAACTGAGATGAACAAAGATTGATACTAATTTTGCACAGAGAGGACACCTAGCTGTACTCACCAGCCTGATACAGAATTCTCTGGGGATGACAGACAAAGCTGGCAAACAAAAATGGAAGGAGGTAGAAAGAAAAAAAAAAGGAACATAAATGCTGTTTCTGGCTATTCACAAAATATACCCATCAGCATAAAAAATAAATCAAAATACACGTAAAAATAATCAGGCTGGTATCTCATAACTCCAGGAGTTATATATTGTATACAAACCAGTCACATGCTCCCATCAGGTGATTTAAAAATAAAACAAAGAACAATTTTTTAAAATCCCGTGCTTCTCCTGTTCCATGTAATTGCCATGAATTACAGTCTGGAGTGATTCTGTTGAGAGGGTTGAGGGGACTGAGGTGAATTTGAAACAGATAAAAGCTGGGTAAACCACTCTAGTAGTCAGGCTCATGCAAAAGTACTTAACCAGAAACAAATGCTGCTGATGCTTTTGTTCTGGTCTTTTACTGAAGCTTATTCTGGCCTTCTGATCTGCCTCCTATAGGTTGCCTCTGCCAGGCAACTGTGCATGTGCTCACAGTCCCAACTGCTAGCATCACATTTATTTATTTATTTTCAACTCAAATAAACTCTTAATGGTTTAACATAAAACATTTGGAATTTTTTTTGAAGCATACTAAATAATAAAAAAGCCAGAAGCACAAAAGGCCATAAGGGAATGAAAGGGATGATTGTTCAAAGCCCTATTAAAAGGTTTGTTGCTTTATTTATATATTTTTTTAACAACACAATTTCAGAGCCTTTTAAAGCAGACTCCTCCTCCCCAGTTGCCTGCCAAGATACTACTTAGCTGAGGGAGGGAGAGCCTGCTCTTTAAAAGAAGATGGTATCTATAACAGAGAGAAAAGAAAGAGAGATATATAAAAAGGCTTTCCCAAAAACAGTTGTCCAGAAGGGTCAATGAAAAGAAACAAAAGGTATGAAATGACAATTGAATGGAAAGAAGATGAGAACATTAAAGCAGAGGAGAGGTTTTTATAGCAGAAATGGTTTTGTAAAGGACATTTTAGTTACTCCATTATACTAACCATGGCCCATATTTAGGCATCTGTCAGGTAGTAATTGCAAAGTGCTTCACAAAAATTAGCTGTGAAAGCCCTCTTTCATGAGGTAGGTGAGGGGTAGAGACCCACTAGCAGGCAGGCAGAGACCAGGTTGTATCCAGAGAAGACCAGAAGAGTTTTTGACAGCATAACATGTCACAAAGCAACAGGCACAGAAAGCTTAGTCCTCCTCTTGGTGTGTTGCATTATTTCATTGCAGGTATTAAGCAGTTTGTCTCAGTGTAAGACAATTCAAATGCAGTTAAAATTCTGGAGATAAAGCTGAGGTTCATATCCACTCTCCTTTCCTTTAGAAGCAAATACAACAGTCTGGGTCTCTCTCTTAAAATAAGTTTCTACAAAAATTGTCACTGGTTGGAAGCCTGTTGTCTCAAAATGCTGTCAGCAATCACCATCACAGACACAATCACAAACCCCAGGTAACTCATGGAAATCTGAGTAAATGCTGCCAAATGAGCTTCGGCATTTACAGCATAGGGCTGGCACAGTTGCCACTGATGGCATGTCCATGGTGACCTTTGCTGCCGGGGATGGCCTGTGGTTTGTTCTGGCTGAATTTTTGTACAGATCGTGACACCACTCTAGACATTAGGAATGGTGTGTCTCTGTTTTGAGTATGAGAAATTTCCTGTGCAGTTGAGGAGGGAGTGTGAAGAGCTGTACCTTTCCTGGTAGGCTACAATCAGCTACATCAGCTTGCACTGTCAAGACTGCACTCTGGGGCACTCTACATTACAAAAGGGGTGCAGAAGCCTTTGATACTTCCCATCTTTCAAGAACAAGAAAGAAACTAATGCAAGATACTTTCATTGTAGCTTTGATGCAACAACAACAAAAAAATCTTCCAAATCCCAAAGACACTCTTATTAGAAACACCACTTTTTCAGAACTGAAATTTTAACCTGTGAAACTAAAGATGGCTTTCATTTTCATTCTGGTGTTTTATGACATGAAGCACCCATTTCAGTGACAATCTCCAAATAAACTCAGCTGAAAACGTTTAAAGGAAAACTACTGGGAAAAGGGAAACTTTTCAAGGATTCTTAGGTTCTCAAGCTGAGACCCTAAACTTAACGTAAAGGTTATAGATTAAGGCACAGATAAATTCTTCAGAGATTATCTTTATCCTTAACATGTTATTTTTGCCTAGGTTTGATTTCTTAAATCTCTCAGGTCCTGAGGAGCAGATTAGGAGATGCAAAAGACTTTGAAAAGTGGTATGCAATGTATCTTTCTGCATGACAAAGCTCCGAAGATGCTAGCACACTGACTTGTGATTCTGAGATCAGGGCAAACTCCAAGCTAGGGTATTTTTTCAGTGTTACCCAGTTTACTGGGCCTCTCCATGGAAAAAGAAAGGATCCATTACCTTATTTATCTACAGAAGGAAAACAGTGCAACTTTTCCCAAAGGAATATTTGAAAGCATCTGAAATAATCCAAGGTTACACAGATTAAACTAACAGACTTCTATTGAAAAGAAAATGGCTTGTACACCAGACCCCTATAAAATTTTCTTTCATGTACCATGCTGGTTTTTAGTGAAACAGTGACTAAGCTATGCTATATGCTGTGAAGCCAAACAACTCCTTGGAAAATTAGTCAAAAGAGAGAAAAGCGAAACTGTATCCAACAGAAAGTACAGAAAGACTTTCTGTACCTAAGGAAATTTGCTTTTCATGTGGCATGGCCAGGACACTGCAATTTCTCTTTACCATTCTGAAAAGACAGTGGGATCCTTGTCACCTGAAGCTGTTGAGACCCATGTTTCCTGCTGGCTGAAGGAAGGAATCCTATAAGTGCATCCCTCACCAGTGAGTGTCACGGGAGACAGAGCGGGAGAGGCTCAGCACTTGTGAGGCTTACAGAGACTACAGCTGAACAGACAACAGTGATGACTGCAATCACAGGCATGAGCCTCCTGGGACAGCAGATCAAAAGTGCTGCCTCTCACTGAGGTAAAGATTCACTTTGTTCAGCAGTGCTTCAGTGTGTTTTAAAGTACAAGGCTGTGTGGGGCACGCAATGCCTGGGTTTCCAGAGAAGCTATTTAAACCTATTAGATGTCTCCAGCGAATTTTGTGAGTAGAGTGTTCTCAGTGAAGGTGTTCATTTCAAAATCTTCACTTTAAAAAACGGTTTGTGTGAACTAATCACAGTCTAATTAAGATCAATACGGGAGCTGCCTTTTTGGAGAGCTATTGGTAGAAGAGAGCATCTAGATCTGAGTCCCTGAGGATGAAGGGGCCAACACTTGACTCACTAGATGTAGAGAGAAGTCTCAAGAGGTTTACAAAGTGCAGATATGTGAGGATGATGCTGGTTTTTTTCTGCTCCTGCTTTTGGGTTTGAGAAGAGCTTGGGCTGCCACCCAGTGGAGATAGGTACAAATTTTGTACCAATTTATCTTCCCAGTCACAGTAGGACAGTTGGCTATCTAGCTCTCCAGTAGTGGGAAAGGGAACACCGCAATGATTTTATTGCTTAGTGCCCACTAATTATTCTGGATCAGTATATTCCGCCTAAAGGTTTAAATACATTTTTTTAATGTTAACCTAGGATCATGGAGTTAGACTGAAATTTTGCCTTGCATGTCTGCAGCAGTAGTTTCTGTAGGACAAAATTAGACTGATAGTTGAATAAATTTCCTAAAGAAATAGTGCTGAATACTTCTTATATTATTGTTTCATCCATAATATAACTTTTATTCCATTTTTTTTCTTGGCATTCTTTATGACCAAAACAGGATTTTTCACAGATGGGATCACTTGCACTATCATTTTACTAGCAAAAATATACAGCAAGAACAAAAAATATTCCTAAAAAACCTCTAAATAAGAGTTGAAGTACCATCAGGATAGATAAGAAAAAATGTCAATCCCATGTATTGACAAGAAAAATTATGCACAATTCAACATCTGCACTGATGTATGGAGATGCTGCATCATTTTTCTTTCTATTAACTCATACCTGGCATATTGCCGCTCTAGCATAAACCTACTTTCTGACTGGTTTTCTTTTTGAAGCATTCAAAATAGTACTTCAAACAGTATTTTGAACATCTTTCTTTTGTAAAATAATGAGAAAATGGAGCTTGCTAGGGACAAATTTAAACAATCTAGCCTCTTAACAAGTCGTGAAAGAGGAAAATCAATTCTCTCAGCATATTTGTCAGATTTTACAGAAAACTGCTCTTATCTTGGGCATTTTCCCCTCTCTTTGTCTAACAGGTGTGGAAATGCCTTATGTTTGATTGCAAATAAGATCATTTCCCTTGTAGTTATTACTCTTGCTTTCATATCTGTAGTTCATCACACTAAGAGATATTCAGTATGCCTCAGCATATGAAGAAAGTGTTGCTTAGATTTCTGGAATGCCATTAACTACCCAATCAGAATCTTGTACTCACTTATTAGCAGTGTCTTCTGTTAAAAAACTCTTCTACTTATGATATTTATTCACCAGATAAGGTGACATTTGTCTGCTTTAAAGCTCTGTGGTTAAGGCATTCACCTGGAACACAAACTTCAGACTCTTGTTTCTATTGTAACAAGACAGAGTGTGTTGAAACCCATCTCTCATTCTTTCTGTTTATCTCGCATAGTCCAAAATCCCCTATATTGCCACATAGCCAGAAAATGTTCCCAGAAGCATCCCTTCTGTGTGAGGTTACAGAATATAAGAATACATATTTTATCAGGTTATAGGAGAACAAGTGACTTTGTCAGACTGCAGTTAGAAAAACAGAGATAGAAAACCCTTTGGCTCCAAGCCAATGGGAGTTTTCCCTTGTTTTCTGTATTGTGTCTAGAGTCTGGAACAAAACAGCACCTCAAACACTTTGTTTTCTATTTTGAAATGAGAGACTGAAACTCTGTCTCATTAACTGCACTGACTGCTCTTGCTTATTCTGTCCTAATCAATGCCTTACAAGGACAGACATAGTTAGTGGTTTAAGAGTTTGCTGCTGATAAATTCTGCATGCTTATTAGTCCATGTTTGAAGGACAGCTTTGTGCCTTCACGTCCCTCTGAACTATAATTTCTGTTGCACAACAGCTTCAATAGATTTGGCACTTACAAACTATTATCTTTGGGCATACTTTATATTCAGCTACATGGCAGTGTTTTCTTAAAAAATCTGGCCAAAATTTTAACTTGAAAACTTCCCTGCACCTCCAGGAGAATTCTTAACGTTTCAATTAAAAGAGCACAAAAATTTGGAACACAAAGGACTAACAAATCTGAAATCCTGAAGTGGCCTGCTCCTTCCCCACGGTTCGGATTAACAGTTTCTGGTCAATATATTTTTACACCATAAGGGGGAGACACAAGAACACAATTTCTTCGCTTCCAATGACCCAACGCCTTTACACCCGGGAAATTTCATTTATCAGGAAAGTGGTCTAGACCATTTGCTCTCTCATTAGCACAGGACTAGTTCTGGAAACCATGGGGCTGGCACAGAGGAGCTTCTATCCATACCACATGTTAGAAAACAGACTTAAAATTCAGGGAGTTTAGGCTTCCACTGATGTAGGTGGAAGGAAATGTGCAAGAAATCCCAAGTAACCTTCCAAGAAGATAATACAAATGTTGAGCTTCTAAGTTTCCCTCTTAGAAAAAAGACTTTGTTCTAGGAATTTAGGAGTGGGAAAGATGAATTATTTCCCATTAAATTTGTCTTGTTATTGTATAAACTTCTTATTGGACTAGCATTTTATTTTAGCCATTTATAGCTGCCATCATAAGAAAGAGTGCTGCTATAATTTTAAGACAAAAAAAATTCCGCTACAGGGGTGATTTGTGTTACCACAGGTATCAAATTTCATAATTAGTAATTTCTACATACACTTCTCCTGGTGGAACAACTTACAATCCTCAAAGATAAAGAATATCCACTCAGCATGTGGATGTTTCTAAATTTGATTTGTCCCAGAGCAATGCCTCAAAATTCATTTCTCCACCACTGTTGTAGCTGGATTGCTCTGAGTTGCCAGCCAAATAAAATTTAGCATTGCTTTTACTCCAGCACTGCAGTATAACTCAGTTTGGTTAAATACATCACAGAATGGACTGAAAACTGCACTACATCTTGAAGCACTTGCAAAACAGCACCAAGAGTGATATAAAGCAAGGTATGGAAACATTGCAGTGTTGAACCGCTGTGGTGACAGCAACACATGAATTCAAACAACTCAGCACTTAGACTCATCCAGGGTAAAGTAGAGATAGTAGTTGTTCTGGCAGCTGTTGGAACTCATATCTCTGTAATTCCTAAAAACCTAAACTGAAGAACACAGGAGAAAAAGGAGAATGCAAGACAGAAAGCAGAAAAAGTAGAAAGCAAAACAAGTCCTGTTAATGTGAGTTGTTCAGAAACTTCCCTGTAGTCATCACATTGATCTTAGTAGTCTAAAAATTTTGTACTCCTCTTATCTTCAAGAGAATGATATTCTCTATAAAAATCACCAATAATACTGGAAAATAGTCAATGATTTTATGTTTGAAGACATAAAGTCGGTTTTTCTTGTGTATTATTTCAGTACAGAAAACCCCCTTCCTTTTATGAGTCAAATGGAAAAGATCTGTATGTCTTTAAAAAGGGATAAAAACTCTGGAATTATTCAATTTGCTTTCAAAGATGCTATACCTAACATGCTGCTCTGCCTTACAAGAACATTTTTAACAATCAAATTTTTCTTGAAAGAAATCTTTGCAGAATTTTGAGACAACTTACACACCAGGGTATGTAGTACTATTGCAATGCATTTTGAATTAACCAATAATTGCTCAAAGCTGAATATAAGTTGCTCAGAGGGCTGAATCAGAATACGCTTTCTCTTGAAAGAAATATGTTAATGAGAAGGGGAGGAAAAAAACAAACAATGCAGCCCCATCAGGACAAGCATTATTTAATGAGAATGGTTGGCTTTGAAACTACTGAAAAATATTTCATTTTGAAATTGAACCCAGTGATATTGGAAGAGTGTAGAGAAAATAGCTTAATTTAATGAAATTCTTAAATCTCCATGTGTAAAGAAGTTTTTTTTAGCATTATAAACTTCAAATACTGATACTATGAGAAAAGTTATTTCTGAATAGCGCTACAACGCTTTTGGTATATGTTTATTATGTTATTGTGTGTATATATATATAGTATATATATAATCTGAAAAATCATGTTGAACACTGAAACACAAACAGTAGGATATTTATGCAAGTTCCATTTAAAAAGTTTTGCTGTCTAAACACAACAGTAGAAACTGCTAGTAGACTTTAAAGTAGTGTAAAAAAACAGAGCAGAAGCATAAGATATATATTACAATAGTAATTATAAAGGTTACAAAAACAATTTGAAAGGAGAGGACAGATGGATTACAGCAAAAAATGCCCATGTTCCTCAAAACTTAAAATTGAGTGTGAGTTTCATAAATGCATACTACATGTTAAAAGGTGAAAAAAAAAAGAACACTACAATCTGAGAAAAGCAATTAATTTCAATGTGGGTTTGAGGGTTATAAATAGACATTTCAGGCAACTTATACCTCTAATACATGATGACTGCTCCATTCATTTCAATAGTTGTTATGAGTTTGCTACATTAGGAAAGTCTTCCTTTCAGAAAAAGGAATGACATCTTGAAATCAGAGAAGAAATTGGAACAAACACACTGACAAAGACATATGAGAAAAATAAAGCGCAAAAGAAATTAGAAAATTTACAGATGGATTGGCTACTACCTAATCTAATGAGATGAAATGAAGTAAAAAGCACCAAAACTTGCTAAAATTATTCCCATTAGAACACCAAAATCAGAGAATAAAAATACAAAAAAAGAGAATTTGAGGAAATATTTTAATAAAAGGGGGAAATTTTGACACCAAGCAAAAACCGTAGAAGAGAATGGGATGACAAGGGCAGGGAAATGGACCACAGCTTGCCACATTAATCCTCATTGAAATGGCAAGATTTCGTTCCCTTGCCTGACAGGAAATTCTTCTTTTGAAGAATTCTTGAAATCAGAGAGCAAAGTCTCACAAACACTCTGGAGAGGAGATATGACCAACAACAGTGCAATTGAACAAATCCAGAAAATTTGGAAATTGAGTCCATACAACCAAATGGACTGAGAAGAAATGAAGGGCAGTGAAAAGAACAAAAACCTGCTTAAATTATTCCTATCAGAGTCCCAAAATCAGAGAATAAATGTAAACAAAAACACAGGAAAAGAAACTGTGGAAATGAAATACTAAAATAAAGAGAAAATTCCAACACCAAGCAAAAACAATAAAAGTTAATGGGATGACACAATGCACAGAGAAATGGACCAAAACTTGCCCAAATAATCCTCATTGAAATCACAAGATTTCATTCCCTTTTCTGAAAGGATTTCCTTGTAATCAGAGAGCAAAGTCTAACAAGCCCTTTGAAAAACAGATATGATCAAAAAAAATGTAATCAAAAAATCCAGAAAATCTGGAAATAGAGTGACTACAACCAAATGGACTAGGATGAAATGAGGAGCAGTGAAAAGGACCAAAACTTGCCAAAATTATTCAACAAATATTCTGAAATCAGGAAAGAAAGCTAAAAAAAGAGTGAGGAGAAGAATCCAAAGCAATGAAATGCAAAAATAGGACAATTCAGAAGTCTAGTGAAAACAATAAAAGTAAATGAGATGACAAGAAGTGAAAGGAAATGGACCAAAGCTTTCCTAATTGAGCCTCATTGAAGCCACAAGATTTCACTCCTTTTCCAGAATTTCTTCCTTTCTGGAAAGGGAATGAAATCTTGAAATCAGAGAACAAAGTGGAACAAACACTCTGGCAAGGAGATATGATCAAATTAGATGCAATTGAAAAAAATGAGATCTGCAAATGGACTGATTATAGCCAAATGTACTGAGATGGAATTAGGTGAAGTAAAAATTTAAATTTCAATTGAAACCTGGGGAAGCTTCGGTCTATTCCTCTGCACTTCATATCATCCCAGTCGCTTTTAGTGTTTTCACTTTGTTTCTGAGTTTTATCTCTTTTTTAGCCTTTCATTTCTTCAATTTCTTCTGGTGTCTCTTTGTTAATCTTTCTTCCCTGATTTTTCGATTTTGATGGGAATATCTTTGGCAGGTTTTATACAGGTGTTCCTTGATAACATAGCCTCTGTAATACCAGAATATAAAGTAGGGATGTAAAGTGAGAGGCACATATCAATGTAATTCCCCAAAGTAATACAGAAAGAGAGTTTCTGAAAGGATGTTTTCAGAAATTCTAGAAACCCAAAAGAGGAAATTAACAGTGGTGAAACTTCACAGGATAACTTTCAGATATATTCAACAGCAAACAGAAGGTCATCTGGAGTTTTTAGGAAAGGAGTCAGCTTGAAAGGACACACAAGAGTCTATAAGAGAAAATTTTTGATTGCAGGGAGAGACCTGGGAGTGGGAAAGCACTTAGGGCAGCAGCCAATCTGACACAGGCAGAAATCACTTTGATGCCATTGCAATCCTCTGCACGTCTGACACAGCACAGTCCCTGTCCCATGCAGTGAGCAGGCTGAGCTGCAGCTGATGGGCAACAGGACAGGGTGTGGTGGGAGAAGGACTCCCCAGCTCAGGAGAGGGAACTGCAGAAAGCAGGAGCAAAGCCATCTCCAGCAGGGTAGGCAAGCAGGGAAACACAAAAAAAAGTGGATGTGCCAGTAACTATCCTGTAAGGCATGTATATGAGGGGAAAGAAATGTGTGCATGACTAAAAATTTTTGGCATTTCTTATGGAAAGGGTATTTATAACCTGGTAAGTTCATTAAAATTTTTAAGTGTCTTGTGAGATATATCTGCTGTACTGCTAGTGTTGCAGTAGCCCTCTCACTAGAGGGTAGAAATGAGCAGAGACACAGACTTCTTGTTCATCACAGCATGAAAAGAGTCCTGGTTTATTCCTCTTTATAGCTCAGCCATCCTGACTCCAACTATTCACTGACTCTGGCTGCAGCAAGCTCCTGCTGTAGGTTTTCCTTGCAGCCTCTGACTGCTGGTTATTTCCTGCTAAGCTATGACTGCAGGCATTGGTTTGCAGACTCTGAATGCAGGCTTTTACCCAGCTAGACTGTGACTGCAGGCTCCAACAACAACAGGCTCTAACTGCAGACCCAAACTGACCTGACAGCAGCGATTCTCTCTCTCCCCAGGATCCCACTTCTTCATAATCCTCTCATTCTATCTTCCTCAAGATTCTGCCTTCATGATTCCCCTCGCCAGCTAACCTACTCCCCTTTTATCACACTTACCTTTATTGGCTATAGCTGTCACTCATCAGAGTGAGGCTGTATCGGTAATTTACACAGCTGTTACTTATCACATCAAGGTCACCTGTATTCCCTTCTCCAGCTGGCACTGGACTGGAATCAGTTAACTGATTTCCAGTTAATTACATGTTATTAACTTGTCAAAACATGTTTAAATCCTGATTCAATATAAACCACATGAGTTGATACTTCTATATAATAACTTCCTATGTGAAGAGAAGAATCTGAATGGAATTTCTGGATAAGCTTCATGTATTAAATGATTCACATGTGATTCACCTGCTCCATGTGCATATTTAAACCATCTTACTTGAAAGATAATAATGCTAAGAGACCTGGCACTATGAGATGAATGATGCCAGGCTGAGTCAAAAGACTGGAAAAGGAAATGCTTCAGTATTTTTCTGCTTTTCTGTGGTGAGCACAAAATGTTAGACCTTGAGGAGACTTACCCAGAAATTTCAGGCTCTTTGGCTGTCTTGCCTTGTGAAGATAGAAGATGTCACATTCCTTGCAAGATCAAATATAAAACCTGAGCTTGAGCTTGACTACAGACTGCTTGTTGTGTTTTAATTTCTTACCAGGAAATTCCAAATATTCCATTAACAGAAGTTTGCAGTATTCAAAACCCAGAGCAAATCTCTCAACCCTTTGCCCTCCTGACTCCAAAGAATCTCTTAATTAATATCTTAATTAATATCTTAATTAATGCTCACGGTAAGCCAGTCTTACCGTGAGCATTAATTAAGATATTAATAGATATTAATATCTATTTATAATAGATATTAATAAATCCATTATAACAATTTTGAAATTTACTGGTGGATCCAGCACATGTATCTGCTAATGTGGAAGCTCTACGTCAATGTAATTTTGAGCTAATAGGTTGTGCCAGTGACCAGAACCTTAGTAATAACTCCCAATAAGAAAACCTACTGGCAGTGAATAATGGAACCAAACTTTTATGACAGAAGTTATGACTGAACCTAAGAACAACATCTAAAGGGAGGGAATCAGCATTTTTTTTATCATGACCAGCAATTGCAACTCAAGAGAAATTAAACCCTTTAAAACAGCACCTGGTGTCAAATGCAGCAATGATTTCTATGTTTCATGACAGTCACTGCTGCTTTCTTTTCTTCTTCTCTGAAGTTGAGATGCTCCAAAGACCTTACACATTAATATGAGCAGTTAATAAAAGCACTTAGGCTAATGAGAATATGTGAAGAAATGCAGAAAACACACTGAAGTGTGTTTAATACACAATTGTGTTTGGCGCTTTCATAAATATGTAGGATATTTTCTTTGGCATAGCTGTACATAGAGACACATAGTACACAACTCACCACACCATGTCCCCAGGTAGTACCAGAACTCAGTTTTCTTATTTTTTCCTGCATTTCTGAACTTTGATTTACCTGTGAAAATTAAAGATTACTTGCACAAGCAGAATCAATCCTTTAAAGAGTAAAGGGGCTGGGTCTTCAGCAGAAACCTTATATGCATTTCTATGTGACAATGCTTTAGGCACGATTTTTCAGGTCAAATTTTATTTCTTAAAGCAAAATATCTGCGTGGGGATTTTTTCCTGTCAGCTGAGAGCTTAAATCCTGTATTCTCTTATTATACCTAAGCAAGTTGGTTGAAGACAACTGGCATATCAGACCTGTCAGTACTGAGTTCATTGCATCATGTGCTAGACCTTCTGTGTATGCACAAAGGTGCTCTAAATGCACACAGGCAAATCATTCAAAACCAAGGGGTTTTTTGGGACACAAGATAGCAGATTTTCTTTAATAGGAATTCCCAGACCCCAAAGGATATTGTTTTTATGCCACAGTTTACAGTTTGTGGCACAATCACCTTAAACAACTGACTGCCATGGTGAGAGGCTTCGGTTCAGCCTACTACCAAAAGCACACACAAATATGTGAATGTATACATAAGTTTTTAAAAGTTTACTCTTCTTTACCTAGCTATCTCAGCACTATTGCTGTAGATTGTCTACCTTAGAATGATGTATTATATAAAAAAAATACTAGATTCATATTAAAATCAAATATCAAGGAAATATTCATCAAAAGTTTTGGTTTAAATCTCACTAAATTTACAGAGAAGGAAGTAATGATAAGTTTAATTGCATACCTAAGATTAGTGATACTAGATATTGTCTCAAAATGCACTAAAACTAATTACTTCTCTTCACAGTAAAACATTCAGAGGAAAACAATTTCTTTGATGTTCTCAGACAGAACTTTAAACTAAGTGACCAAGAAATGTCTCTAAAGAATAAAATTCAGATCTTGAAAGGGTCCAGAAAAAAAAGGAACTTTACCAAATTTCAGTTGGTGGCATACAGAACACAGAAAAATTAGTTATCTTCAGAAGAATGTACAGATATTTATACTCTGCCAAGATAAGATAGAGATATTTACATTTCATGTGATTCTATTTTATTTGTTCCTGTCCTTCTGATCATCCCTCTTAGCTGTCATGAAGTAACAATAAGCAAAGAATTCTGGAATAGAAATATGGGGGTTTGCCTCTGCTAAGCCTACCCAGAGAACCAGGAGAGGAAAATTAAGCACTTGGAATGTTCAGGAAAAGAACAGCAAAGAAAGCAGCAAAGTATTCTTTTTTAAGGGTACAGCAAAGTGCCCCTTTCCAGAAGTTGCTGAGACCTGGACAACCATTTTAACTCAGGCAGCTTAATTTATTTGATGACTTTTTAGACATTCCTGAGCGTTACATGGACATTTTTGTGAGAACTGTATCTTAACACTTGGGAGATAAAAAATATCTTTATATTTACTTGTAGAATATTAAATTTCCTGGGAATGTCATAACTGGCATTTTGGAGTGCATTATAATTTGAGAAGTAGCCAAGTTGTAGCTAATTTCCTGCTTTGTATTGGTAGATTTGGGGGTTTTATCATCTAAAAATAACTCAAAGTACAAGGGGGCAAAAATATCTCAAGTGTATGACACTTTCATTGTTGAAAGGTTTATGTACCAGATTTGTACTTTACTAAACTAAAATTCCAGTAGTACTCATTTTGTATCACTGAAGATTTATGGATCTCTACACATATCAGAATTCACTTTATGATTTAATTTTTTAATTAAAGTTATGATGATAACTTTATCCAACAAGCAAGAAGAATTTGGACCTGATGAATTATGTTTGCAATAATTTCTCTAAGATCATGGCTTTTGAAAAAATTTCAAAGCCAGTATTAAAGATATGAATTTCAGATGCCTTAAAATTCTTAATTACAGTCTTATACAAGTCATTCACAGGAAACTATGTAGTGAAGGCAGCAACTGCCAGCATGGCTCCAAACCAAGGGGTGAGGTTGTCCCCAATGACCACAAATAGCAAAGTACTTGTGAGATAAGAAAACCAGAATCCCTGCTATTGTGCTATCTTGAAAAAAAAACCCAAACCCTAGAAACCTTAAAATCACTTCTTCAAAACATATGAGCCCCTGTAACTTCTTTCAAATTATGACTGTCCAAAAAAAAAAAATTAGTTCTAGAAGATAGTGTTTGATTTTTTTTATTCTTTTTTCTTCAGAGAAAAGTACTTGTGAAAAAGTGACTTTCACTACAAGACATTACCAACTTTTTTTCACTTCAGCCTTCCTTAACTCTTCTTTAGAGGGAGGATAAAAGTGGCTCAACCTGCCTACAGAGAGGTACATTGGAATAGTGAAAACCCTGGCTCAGATAGACAGTGTTTGTAGATAGGTCCTACTGCTGACATGGCATTACATTCTGAATATAATTCAATACAACTAGAAATAAATAGATGCACATTGGATACTGGTGTGCACTTAGGTCTGTGTAACACATAAACAACCATGTCTGACACTTCCCATTTCAGCATCTGGCTCCTTTTCCAAAGGAAGTCCTCAACAGTCAGTATTATCTCTGAAAGAATATTCTGAATTTTTATATAAGAGGCACAAGGCTGTTCCCAAGGAGCTTGCTTCCACAGGGAATCTCAATCAAATTCATTTGGGTTCTCAAGAAGAAAAGTCATCAAAGCAGAGAGTTTCTCGGTTTTGTTTTACAAGCAGCCTAGCAGAGCAACTCAAAGCAATGCATGAAGAGACCAAACAACTTACAACGAACCCTGTGAAGCAAGATTAAAAAGCAGTTACGTGTTTCCTTTTGAACATTTTTCATCCAGGTCAAAAAGTCAGTAACGTGAGGTGAAAGTCAGGTAAACAAATAAAAATATGCACGAGCCAAAGGAGTTGAGTCTGTTGCACTGAGATTTCTTAATATCTTAATTAATTAATTAACCAAATAAATAGAAATAGCATTTTACAGGAATACAGAGGAACTAAGCTCTTCAGGGAAGACTTAGATAAGAAAAGCTGAAGTTAGGACTGGGAGATATTTGAAATGCTTATTCTTGCAGTGGAGGCAAAGGTGGCAAATCAGAACATAAAGAGACAATCTCAGTAATTAAATACTGAAGGAACAGAGATTATGGATACAAATACTTGTGTGGTTATAAAAGAGCAAAACAGCTTTAGAAGGCAGGTGGTACTGAGGAATTATTCACTGTGGTGATCTGGAGCTGAGGCACTTTTCTGGAATGTAAGTTTGAATCCTTCAGAATTCAGATCTGCCTGATGAATCCTCATCCTGCTGATACCTCATCCTGCTGTGTCTGATGTCAGGGAAAACTGAATTTCATGACTGTTCCCTTCAAACATCAACCAAGGAAAATGGCACTTAAATTCAACACTTGGCTGCCCACACCAAAAGATGGAGGTTGCAGAAATGCACATCTTCACAAGGAGGTGAAGCAGACAATCATTCCTCCTAAACAAAGGATGAGTGTGTTTAATGAAGCTGGTTTTGGATTCACCCTCATATGGAAGAGGTGGATCCACCCATAATATGACAGGCTAGTATCTCAAGACTGCATATCCGAGAAGAGAGTGGTGAACTCTTCCAGGATGGCAGTGATTATAAATAACTCAACTCCACCTTAAAACTCAGGAGAAGGCACTGCTCTCAGCAGAGTGAATGTTCAGAGAGAGAACATTGACAAGAAACTCTTTATTAATAACTCTGCAAATAGAATGGAATTGTACATATGCTATTTTTGTGTATGTTCATGTTTTATGGGATTATTTAGAGAATCTAAACTTTCTACAGGTGCTGATTTTGAGCTCGGATATTATTTAGCTTATTAATACTTAGAATTCATAAATTCTGTCCATTATTATTCTGTTGCCATGGTCATTAAGAGAGGAAAAGCAAAAACAGAATGTGAAGCAGAGAGAAGACTCTGCATAAATGGGTGAATGGTGTGATGGGGTCATGTCATAAGAGACATGGTAAGAGAGTAAAACATTTTTTCTAAGGATATAATTACAAAGACAGTAATTCCCCCACTTCTAAAACACATCAGAATGGATGGGGAAGATGCTTTTATTTCAGCCACTTTCCCATTTTATTTTCTACCTAAAATAAGAAAAGGAGTATCTCATGGATCTGTTGGGAGATGGAAAAAAGATGTCATTATGATCACTATTTTTAAAATCATAAAGCAGTATCCATTGTTCCTCTTTAAATGTCCTGAAAAATTTTGAAAAATTTTTAATCTGGAGGTGAAATTAAATTTTTGGGGGATTCAGATCTATATGATGAGGAATATTTTCCCAGCAAGATGTGCAGATGACAGAGTATGGAAAAATTTCTATCTTTAAGGACTTCTATTTTTTTCTTTAGCCCCTTACTAGAATTAACCCAAATACTACCTCTCTGGGCACTAATAGCACAGATTAACACCTGGGCTGTTTCTGTAAAGGCAGCTTGAGCAGCAGAGAAGGAAAAATACTGAATATATGTCTAACAGTGCTGCAGTTGGATTTTTTATAATAATATAAAATCTATAAAGTAGCCTTTTCCAAAGTAATGATTATTCCTGATTATAGTGCAGAGAGGAGAATCAATAAGTCAGAATTGATTGAGAAAAAGAACCAACCAAAAAACCCCAACAACAACAGCAAGAACAACAACAAAAAGGGAAAAAAAAACAACAAGGGAAAGCTTGTTTTGTGAAACATTGCTGTCATGTTAACCCCATATCAGATATCTCTGATCCAGTTTGATTTGGACTTAAAGATTTGGACTCCCCTGTGTTCCCTGGACTTGAAGTTTTGGACTCCCCTGGACTTGAAGTTTTGTATAAAATTGGAGAAAACTGAATATAAACCACACCTGCCTCTTCATAATCTTCTGTAGTCACTGAGTCCAAGAATTGTCAGGAGTTGCATCTTCAACTAGTCATAAAATGATAAATGTTTTGGACACATTTTTGTAGAAGTATTTAAAAACTATTTCTAAGGCAAACATCTAAGTCATTCCTAGGAAAATTCATCATCCTTGTGTTTTGTACATGTGATAATATGAATTACCTCAATAGTACAAATAATTTTCCTGTTATATATTTAAAAATATATATTTTGATAACTTCACTGAAGGGATTAAAATTCTAGGAGAGCACAATCTACAAATACTCTTTATGACAAGGCATTTGACAATAGGATAGTTTTCTCTGAGAGACATTCTGGGCCTTTTTCTGGAGGCATCCACAATTGAAAATTGTACTTTGAGTTTGAGAAAAATCTTTGATTTTACAAACTATTTGAAAGAGTTGGAGAATGGGATGCAGGGTCAACCCACTCACCTCGGGTGATATTCATGGGGACTGCAGTGTATTGACAAAAACAAAAGGCATTAATTTCGCTTTTGAAAATCTTTTTGTATTTTAATTCATCCTATCTGAATCACTACCTCATTTCCAAGAGAAGGTTTCTGCTGTTACCCATCAAACTTAAAAATGAAAACAAGTACAGCTTTCCTTCACTGACTGCCAAAGGGGAAGTTGCCACTCCAGCACCACAGGTCATGTGTTCATGTTTTATCATCTAAGAAAAAACATTAATTTTGAAAACAAAAAAATTCCTATCTGGATCTACATAACACCTTTTAGTTTCAATTGCCTACAAAACCCAAGGACAGTGTTAAAGTTTCTATCATGTAATAATAAAATCAGCAGCTGGCTCTATTTCACATTAACTTTTTCTCTTCTTTCTTTAGCACTTTCCTCAGTTCCCACCTTTTTTTAAACACCCATAATAATATAATTTCACTGTTTTTTTCCTTTAAATAGAAAAAAAATATACTCTTACTTGTTAGAAGTTAGAAAAACAGCTCCAAGGGCACGATGACACTATGCAAAAGGGAAGATTATAATGACAAACTTTTGAAGAACTCTGATCTTAAAACCTGACCCTCACACAGACACACAAGTTTCCACAAACTTTGAGCTCATGTGACCAACTTTATCCTCAGCAGCAGCTTCTTCTTTTCTCATGGATTCATATTCAAAACTTCCACTACAATGTACACAGATTTACTTACTGCCTGCAGGTTACTTTGCATTTACTTCCTCCTTGTGATCTTTATTGTTTACTTTCAGTCCTTTTACCCTGCAAAATACTTCTATACCTCAGTGCAGTGCCTAAGAATTTTCTCCCAAATAACTGCAGCCTTTTGAGAAGTACCTCTTCAGAAAGTAGAGATAACACCAGTAAACTTGTATTACTTAATTAAAAACTGGTTTTCTGTTGGATTCTATGAGATTAAAGGTCTTTTCCTAAGATTTTTTTTTAATTACATGATTTTATTAAAATATTCCAGGCAATATTCATGGTATCTATTTGGGACAATATCCTTGTAAAGGGCCTTAAAAACAGACTTTGAAGTCTGAAAGCTACATGTAAATGTCTCCTTGATATTATCTTAAAGTTAATATTGAATATATTGTAGAAATTAACATTTTAATAGTTCAGTTAATATTTGATTTTATAGTTAACTTATGCAAGATATAAATCTTCCTTCAGAAAACCTTCTTGGTTTCTGGTCTTCAGAACTTCCTTCCACTGTCTATTTCATGTCTGGCCCACCTTGATTATTTTATATTCTTCAGAGAAAAAGGTTAATGAACTGTGGATTTCAAATGTTTTATGTGTATGTTGAGTGCATTTTTTAAATTTATAAAACTATGGACTGCTTTCATCTGCCTGTATTCAGTGTCCGTGTCTGCCTACAGCAACTATGCAAAATTCCTGCCTTACATATTCTCCTCCTCTGCTTATGCCCAAACTGGCCTACACCAGAACTCAAATACCATATCATAAGAGAGGAAAAAGAAGGGGAGAAAAAAGATATATTCATACATCTGTATTCATACAACACTAACTACAATTGCTCTTATCAGATTTTTTTTACAAAGCCATGACTAAAACTGGTGTAACATAGAATTGTATTTAGCAAATAAGACCAAAACCAAGTTCTATAACATCTGCATATGCTCAGAAGGATTTAGAAGTTACTTACTTGTAGTAGTTTAGCTTGAAATCTATATCAGTAGGACTTTCTCCATTGACAGTGCTGTCAAGCGAGAAAGCAATAGGGTCCGTGTGAAGAATTTCGAATTTCCCTTTCCAGAAATGTAAAGAAAGAAAGGAAATTGCTCACTGCATTATGTAGCTAGATGTGTTGAAGCCTTGGGCCACAGGCTGTGAACATTCACCTAGATATGCTGAATTTTCACCTGCTTAAGAAGGTTCCAGAGCTGGTTCATACTGGAAGGTAAGGAAGCAAGGAAGGTTGAAACTGCAACCTGGGACCTAAGTGAACCAACAGCCTGCCTAGAGAGAATGGAGAGACCCAACAAAGAACATGAAGACTGCAGATCCTAACTTAATCATTCGAACAAGCTGTCACATGAGGGGCAGGAAACTTGGACTGTAAGATTTTAAATGCCTCGTTTCTATCTTCTGGTTCCCTCTCTGGAGGCACTGCTGGAATGTATTCTGTCACTGTATTCTACAAATTAGTTGAGTACTGACTGAGGTTCAACTCAGGGAAACCTAGGGTTGAGCCAGAAGGGAAAACATCTGTCTAAATGTGTGTGTGTGTCTGAAGCCAACACAGGGCACCCACCAGCTCAGTGGAGCTGCCCACCACGGTGGTCCACCTGTTTGTTAAAGTCTCAGGTGGTATGGATGATTGAGTGTGTGATGACTTCCACTTTCCCTAACAAGAAAACTTCACTTCTATGTTGAAAGTGTCCAGGAATAAATTTCAGCACTTTGACTTTATGAATCTTAAACACTCGTTATACAAATAATGCAAATTGTCATGGAAGAATTACAACTAGCATTTGCTTTCCCACTAGCAACATCTATGAAAAAAACAGAACTGGAAGAGTAAGGTCTGTATTTCTGTACTACTTCCTCCTTCATCAAGCACTCTGATTATTATTTAGTACTACTGAACATAGACTCTGCATACATTTTACACATAAAGAGAGCAACAAAAAAGTTGGTTTTCAGTGAGGGGGATATTGGAATAAATCTCAGACAAAGATAGCAAATTTAAAATATTTTGGACCTTCTTTTGTTTCCATCCTCAGATGTTTTCATTTATAGTGTTTCCTTACACATAAAATATGGGAAAGAATTTTTAATCCCTAAAATAATTGAAGGATCACAAATATTTAGGTGATACTGCAGGACCAATTATAAACCCCCATCAGGTTTTTCTGAGTATATTTTTACTTAAATTAAAAGTAAAAATAACTCATTAAAAATAATTTTATAGCTTCCCCTGTTTTGGTAAAAGCTTTAGGCTGCCAGAAACTTGGAGTTTGTAGTTACCTCAGGCAAACATCTACATGTATGCTTACCTCAAACACAAATTAAACATGTCACAAGTTAAGGGGTAGGTTAGAGACTGTAGAGAGTGTTCTTGATAAAGCCATATATTATCCCACAAGCACAACTTAGCATAAATAGCTGCCATCATACCCTGATCATTCTGTTAATTAGCTGGAGAATGCAATAAAAATGTCAGCTACCAAGAAACACGAAAGGTTAGAAAAGGCTTTTAATCTGAAGTTTTCTAATTTAATCACAGGCAAGAAAGTATTAAAAGCGATTTAATATCTACAGTAATGGGGGTAGGGAGACTAGTTAAAACTGGGGGGGCAAACCTGCCGAAGGAACAGCAAACTTAATTAATGCAGCACAATTCTGTTCTGTCAAATGCACACTCTTGATTGCAACGGGGGGAGAAAACTGGCCAAACTTTCCAGTCTTCAGCACTGAGGCTCTTGGAATGGAAGATAAACCTATAAGATAACAACAGGAACATTTTGGAAGCCTGGACCAGAGTGGGCCACCATGAAATGAATTTACTGAGATCCACTCACTATGAGGTTTGGAAAGTGGACTCAATATACAATAAAATTTATGGCCATCACCAATTAGGAAATACTCATTTATATAACAACCAAAACACCTATTCGGTTTCTAGGTAATTTGCATGAAGAGTTTTGCATTGATGATTGCTGATTAAGTGTTCAGTGTTTTCTTCCATAAACCTTGTTGAAAAATCTATATTAAAGTCCTGGTGTAGTGCAGGCTGTGAGCAAATGGTCACTGACACAACACTGAGTGGAAATAACTGTGAGGGAAAACTCAATATTCTGAGTAATGCTGCTGGGAAAGACTGACAGGAAAAGAGATACTCACATTACTGACAGAAGGAAAAGTCAGATAATGTCTCTTCCAAACTTCACTCACCAAAATTCCCAGCTCTCTGTAGATTTTTACTGTGGGTATTAAGCTGGCATAGATCACTCTGATTACCCTATCTCACATGCAATAGTAACTGTCCTGATGTGATAAATAGGAACAAGAGTAACAGGCCTCACTGCAAAACGAACAGTGTACTGATAATTGCATAATTAGTGTCTTAAAAGCCACTGAAAAAGAGAGAGTGGAACTTTAATTTAAACTCTGTATTAAGTCAAAGTTCCTTAAGGGATACTTCAAAGTGATAGTAGCTGCAGGAATAGATGAACATAAAATACCAAGAAATCATAAAGGAGTAAAATGGAAGAGTGAGAGAAAAGCAGAGGACTAAGTATTATAGTGAAATAAAAGCATGTTCATACAGTAGTGAAAGCTAAAAAGGAGGAAACAAGAAAAAATGTAAATCAGTCATGGAAGTTTCTTTTAGACAGGACATGGGAGAAAAAAAGAATTACCAATATAAATTAAAAAATGTAAACCCCAGGTATTGGATTATAAATAGCACACATCCCTTGAAAGGAAATTAAACAGAACTTTTGTTGTCTTTTGTTTTTTGGTTTTGTTTTGTTGTTTGAGGGGTTTTTTTTGGTAAGATAGGCAGCCTGTGCTCATAGCAATTTTTTAAGGTGAGGGACAATAAATTATTTATAATAGTAGTAACAGTTATTACAAGAATAATAATGTGCAACTGAGGTGCATATTCATATCAAGATGAATACGAGCTGCAGAGATTAAGCTTTGAGTTCAAAAGTGAATTCACTGATCAACATAAACTACACATATACAAATTTCATTAAAAACTCTCCTAAATTTGCTTAGGAAAAGCTCGTATTTTATAAGAGTGAGACAAACAAAACGGCCTGCCTGCATTTTTTTTTTTCTGTTCTCCTCTGATGTTCCTGTCAATTTTGTTGTGGTGAACTAAAGCATTTCTGTGAAAGTAATAACTGACAGCTTCTGAAATGTCTAAGTTTTTTGGGGGGTTGGAGAGAGAAGGAAGTGAAATGTTATTCTGGGAGGAAGTGGTTCTTTTTTGGCAACAGATTGGATTCTTACCCACTCTACCTGAGAGGTCATAAAATAAAGAAAAATGTGACACGTTCTCCAGCCTGCTACAGCTACTCCAGAACTCCTTCTCAAATGTCCCAAAAAAATTCATTTATCATAAGTGAGGAATTAAATATGATAATTCTTTCCAGTCTCTTAAAAATATAATATAGGAAGCTACATTAGCTTATGAAAGGCACCCTGTGATCACAGGACAATATCCTCCAGAGTTCCTTAAAGTCTTTCAGATGTTGCCAAATAATTGAACCAGGATCTGAACCAGGAATTTACAAGTCCTTAGCTTGAAGAGAGAAGAGAATAGGAGAAAGACATTGGCATAAATCCCTTTTCTTGCTCATGGGAAAATACTCCACATAGCTCGGGAAACAACTGAATGGTCTTGGAGAAAGGATCTTGGTTTTATCTTTACCAGTTTCAAAGTGGGAGCCCAGAATTACAAAACCAGACTCATAGTTGGAATTATATATGTATTATTGTATTTTCTATCTGGAGCACCACAACACACCTTGGTAGCCCTAACCATATAGAAGTTCTTCCCTTTCTTACAGGGATATTGTTTGCCTTTTGTGGGGAAACTGCCAATACTTCATGGAAATAGAATAATGGAAAGGTCAAATAAATGACAAAACTTTCTGAATCTCCAATTTAATTTATCTAGCCCTCCATAGTACTAATTAGTAAATTAATTAGACATTTAAAAATTCAATTTAGGCAATTAAAAACTATTAAATTAAAAATAAAATTTACAAGAGGAGATAAAGTATTCTATTTCTTGTGGCTAAAATTAGCACAAAACCCTCTTCACAATCTTTTATTATTACTCCTTGCTTTGCAAGCATGAATTCATCCTTTTGCTTACCTATCCCACAGCAACACTGCAGCACTCTGCTGTCAGACTACTAAAACATGTGAAAGGGAGAAGCATCCATACACCTCATTCCTCTTCGTGTATGCACTGTGAGTTAATCTCCTCAAATATGACCACTCTACCTCCTCAAAGGCTGGTGGTTCTGCTCTTACCTCAGCTCTGCAGCCAAACAGGGTTGCAAAACCCCAGTGCCTCCGAGAAATCATGAAGTAGACAGAATAACAGGGATATTAAATATATCCTTGTCCACTCCTTTCCCCTCACAACCACATAACTTTACTTAACTTAGAGCTACATTTTCAGATATTATCTAATAAGAGAAGAAAACATTACTTAAGGTTAACTTTATGTGGCATTGTGTACTGTTACAAACTCTAAAAGTTTTCCTGGAAGATTTCTTAAAATGCTTAAAGTATAGCATGATTGGAAGAAATCTAATTTAGTAAAGAGAATAGACTCCTCAAGAAGAGAGTTTAATGTCAGATAGAAACTAAATGTTACATATTCATCAGTAATCCAAAAGAAACATGGAAAAATAAAATAAAAAAAATAGTGTGAAAAATAACCAGGAAAAGTCATAATTTGGAAATATTTGAAATATTAAAAATATTAAAGAGAAAAGAAAAGGTCTTAGATTTTCTTGATTTTATGGCAGAATGGAGCTAAGGACTACTTGACAGATATGCATAAGTCATATTAGCCCTTACATGTGTTTACTTTTAGAATTAAGAAATTCTGCATTTCCTTGTGTTAAGAAATCAGAATCATAATGTTTATACATTGAGTACTAACTTTTTATGTCTCTATTAAGAACACCATAAGACTCTCTAAAAAGCTAACAACATATTTTAGCAACAGTTTATGTGGGACTAATCACAGAATTTTCCAGCATTTCTGCTATACTTTTAAACTTTGATGAATTTTCAGACAGAGTACTCTATGGAGCACTTATTCCCTTTTTTCAGTACAACTGAAGATGTCTTTTGTTCCCTGAACTCTTACATCATAACTAGTGCTAATACTATTTCACTCAGTTCCTGCTTTGCAGGGTGGGATTTGTGGGTTTCTGAAATTTTCAAGATGATTGTTAGTGCTGACAAATTGTGCCTGGCACATTTCCAACTCATTCCTTCCTCCATCAAAACCTCATTTTCTAATAATGTTTCTTCTTATTTGTTTCTGACACTGCAGCACTTGGATACACACAAGAAAGAGTGACATTGGGTTGTGCAGGCATTACCATGATGCATAGAGAATGCATTTGAACAGTAGAATGTTTAGGGCTGAAACTTAATGGAAATACGTCATATTAAGTCACCTTCTATTTTTAATGAGGGTCAACAACTAGTGATAAAATAAGAAACAAGATTGAATAAATAAATACATGAATGCTTATAACCTGTATCTACTGGATTGAGCAATTCTGAAATTAAGAGTTGAACCCTTTACCTCTCTAGCAAGGGAGGGGGGATACTTCACTTGTGTTTGATAATTCCTCTTTGAATGCTCAGAGCATATTTAGATCTATTTAGTATATTTAGGAACAGGAGTCATTAGCCATCAGAACTATACAGGGTGCTGTAAGCTCATTTTCTCAGAATTTTTTTAACTGGCCTCTGACAAAATTCTGCAGCACTTGTGGGCCAGCATAAGCTCTTTGGGGCACAGCTCTTTGAGAAACAGCAAGGGCACCTTGCTCCCAGCATCACCCCTCCTATGTACAGTGTCACAGAGTAGTCTGAGTTGGAAGGGACCCACAAGGATCATTGTGTTTGATTCTTAAGTGAATGGCCCCTACATGATCAAACTTACCACCTTGGCATTATCAACACTGTGCTCTGTTAAACACTAGCACTGCTGGTGTTGCAGAGGGAACTGTGTTTTGGAATAATGTTCGGGATCACAAGCATTCAAGAATTGGTATACAGAGCTTCAGAATGCAAGCACCATTAAAAATAGGATTATTTCCACCTACTGTATCCTTGTGCTGCCCTCAATAATACACAGGATACAGGTTATTTCAATATTTCACATTATTCACCAGACATTTGCATTCTGGAGAGGCCTGGCAATTGTCTGCAATGCAAGCAGATCTACCATATTTAACACCTGCAACCTCCTATTCCATATTCAGATGTCACTAAGTCTTTAATTTGGTGGGGTAGAATGAAAGGACAGAAAAACCTTCTGCATTGTGGATAGGAGAGAGTCTTCTAAAGACAAATTCTCAAAAAAAAAAAAAAAAAACCTTTTTAAAATAGATAACTTTTTCTACCCAAATTCACTTTAGATATTAATGTTCTGGACAAAACAGAGGTTTTTTAAAAGGAAATTAAAGCTTTTTTTGTTGATGAAAATCACTTTAGAGCTATACAAAATTGGAAGTTAATCACAGTTCCTTTTCCTTAATAGTTTCCACAGTAAAATAAATTAAATTCACCATTTAAATATATGGGAGTAATTTATGATTGACTGTGTGAACCGACCAGACCTTAAGGGCAGTATAAAGATTATGGTGCAAATGGAAAAAATATTAAATCTACAAAAAAAAAAAACTCAGATGGAAATATAAAGAAAATTAAAATAACAGTTTCTAGTTGAAAGTTTGAGGGTTTTTTTACTCTAACATCTCCTGAAATTGTGTCTTTCATTTTCATGGGCCTGATGAAAAGGTGAAGCACTTGAAGTATACACATGGGAAGGTGATGGTTTCTCCTGAAGCAGTGGAAGGATCGTGGAATATCAAAATGTAATCCTCTGTAAAATGATTACATAAAACACTAGAAGTTTTCAACCCATTTATCCTGAGCCACTTAAAAATAGCTTAAAAGCACATTTAGCTCTTCATAATACCAACATTCAACTACCTGTTAAGGATGAGAAGATTTGCCACATCATCTCCTAACTCAGTGCATTCAACTGGACTCAGATTCAATGACAGAACAATAACAAATGCTAAAGTTCTAAATAAACCCTATGTGTCTTCTCTATGGGAACTTCTTAGCCACGAAACTTAAAAATTCTGTTTGTTCTTAACAGTTAAATACTTCTCTTAATACTTAAATACTTCTAAGTGGCAGTAATCTTGTTAAATCTTCTTAAAATGAACAGCACACAAATTGAAATCACACCAGGCTAAAATATTTCATCACAGTGGAATTCTACTGAACACAACATAGGTGCCTATGGAAAAATGTCTTTTCAATGTATCAAAAATAAGAGTGGGTTTTAATTAATCATGCAACTCTGCAGGTATTTCATTCCCAATGGAATTTAATTTGTATTTCAGTAATCTATAACTGCCTGATATGGCCTACATTGGGTTAACTTCTTCACAGGGTGACTTCCTGCTTTCTCCCAGCATTTGCTTAAAAAGCCAATTGCAGTATCCAAAAGTTTTTATTGCCATACTGTAACAAAGCATCATGATAAAGAAAATCTTATATGTGTATAATATACAGTTTTATTTCACAAAATGTAATGTTTAAAAGTAAATGCAGATTTGCTTTTATTTAGCTATTGCCTTTGGCTGTATACAAAGCATCAGATTTGGATTTCAATTTTCTTATTGAGGTGAATTATTCCTTTCAAAATCATAAATGCAAGCTTGTGACCTAACTGCTTCCATTCAGTAATGAATCAAAATATTTCAGGGCATACAAGATCCACAGAAATCACTATGAACACCCTCTTCATACAGAGACTACAAGTAATAAAAAAAAAAAGGAGAAACTAATTTAAAATATAAGCAGCCTTGTCTGAGTAGAACAGTCATCATTTCCATGAACTGCCAGCAGGCCTTCAACAGACTGCTAATTCATATTTCCCCAGCTATGAAATTAGTGCCATGTTCTATTATTGGAGATTATGCATCACAACATGTGGAATATCTTCATACAAAATACCCAAGTGAGGAGAGTACATGCATAACCTTGCCAGGTGTAAACTGTTCTTAGGACTCCTTTGTGAGTTTGTCCCTTTTGAATCAGAGTAAAAGTATTTCCATTGATGTCAGGAACAGTTTAAGTAGAAGAACTGAATTTAATTTTAATAATTTCTAAGGAGAAAATTCCAGCATTATTTTGTAGTTGCAAACACATAGATGAAGGGTATTTTAATGAATTAGAGTAACTATGTAATAATTGCCATGAGTGTTTTCAGATTTTTCAGTACATAAGCATCGTAGCTAATAATAAAACAGGATCAGCATTTAATTTTGCAATTTTCAAATGAAAATGAAACAATAAGAAGAATTGCAAAATTTTTTTCATGGTTCTTTGTTTTTCATTATTTTACCTGCTGTAGATCAGTAAATTGTACTATGAAGAAGGTACTAGAGTTTAGTCCAAAGCTTCAGCTAATGGCAAAAATTCATATTCGTATCTTTTTCTGCTGTGAACAGAAACAAAAAACACTGTTTCCATTCTCATATGACTTACTTCTCAGCTGTTCAAATATCACCTCAGGCAGAGTTACTTGTTAGGATTCTCATGGGGAGACAAAAGGGGAGGACACATATCACATTTTTCACATAAAGACAGAATCTTTAATTATTTTCAGGAAACTCCATTGGCAATTGTCCAGTTTGTTGATTTGCCCTGCAACACTGCATAGTTATTTTCTTCTGAATGCAGCTTTTCTTAAAACTTTCTCAGGTGTGCTTTTTACAGTAATGCTCTTAGCCATAAGAATAGTAAATCAAGGATTAGAAATATTTTACAGCTGAATTCGTACCTTGCAGAAAGTGGAATAGGAAGATTTAATGTCTAGATCCACAGGTCATTTCACTCTGAGCACGTTGGGTTCATTTTCATGAAAATGTTTTGCAAAAATGTTTTGCCTGTATGCAAAAACTTTTCACTGCTTTTGCATATCCATCTGCTGTTTAAGAGCCACAAACAATAGCCTCCAGGCACCTTGCCACTGGCTACCGTGGATATTTTTATTGTGTCTGTAAACTCAATGAGGGTGAAGTTCTAGTTCTAAACATAACATCTCTAAAATAGAAAGCATTTATTTTATTGTATGCTGTCAGTCCACTTTTCTTGAGAGTCATTTTTTGATGGCGTGAGTAGGCAGATATTATATTTTCCTACAAATTCCTTATATGTTTGTGAAAAAAAAGTGCACATGAAAAAGACATGAATAGCCTTTAGTGAAGTCTCTTTTGTTAGCTTTTACTATTTTGCATGCTGAAAATAGAGAAAAGCAGGGTTATAAGCCACAGAACACACTGAGAAAGAATATGGTTTGAACACACTGAAGATAACAATTTCTTCCTTTCTTTGTTATAGTTTATCTGACTAGAAATGGGCAGGGAATTTCAAGCAATTATCTGGCTGGTTTTGTTATGCATGTACACAGTGATATTATTATATATGGTCCAGTGAAAGCTACTTTCTTCTGTGAAGAATGCCAAATAGTCACCCAATACAAAAAGAGAATCAGAAGTATGTTTTGCTAAGAAAATGAGTTTTATTTCAGCAGAAAACATATACTTCCTATGTAAGCTGCAGGGATCAGTAAAACACTGTCTAGAAGCCTTGAGAGGGAGTCTGGTTATAAAAGCTAGGTTATCCTCCCAGAGGAAGGAGGAATGCAGACCCTGAGCATTGCTGGGTCGAGAGGGAAAGCAATGGATGAGAAGGTAAAAAAAGTACTTCAATTGGTAGAAGCAAACTATACAATCTGTGGATTGCATTCTGTTTATCCATCTGCATCACCTTGCAAAGGTACAAACAATTGTAACTGTGAAGTCTCTTTTAGCTATTGGAAATAAGTGTTTGTAGATGTATTTAGATTTCAACCTGATTTGGACAAACTACCATTTTTCAAGTCAGAAAATATAATTTGTTCTTCATCCAAGGCTGTGGAGTATCTTGAAAACAGGCCTGTGGCACAAGTGGTCTCCATTCCATCAACAGCATACCCTGCATGAGGGGCCAGGCAAAGCCATAGGGGAGGAAGGCTCCACAAGGCACAATGCAAGCAAAAGTTTCTTCTAGAGGCTCTTAGTGGCACTGATATCTCCCTCACATACATCAGAAAGACCTGAGTATCACAAGGAGAGTGTCCTAGGGACTCCAAGCTGTGTCCTAGTGCACCTAAATTCATTTATTAGGATTTGCGAGGAATATAAATTTTAATTAGATTTATGTCTGATTTATTCTATTGTAGTAAAAATCTAAATTCTCTCATGATAAATATTTCCTTACTTCTACACACTATAAGAACACGATATATAGCTTAGACACAACTTTCAGACTATGGTGGTTAGCAGAATTCCCATCTCATAAAGGCCATAATTATGGAACTAGGAAAAAACAAGTTTCAGTGGTTTTGCTGTTCATCTGTTGAACCTTTAAGTTATATTTTAAAGCTTAATACTGTGGTCATGAAGTCTAGAAATTGATATCTGAGACTTTCATGTTAGCTGAAAATGCATTTTAGACAAGAAAGACACGACTAAAAAGGTTTGTTAAATCATAGAAAATAAACATAGAAAAACATAAGCAGAACTCAACACTTCATGTATTTTCCCTCACTTAAAAATTAAGGCATTTTCCATGGCACAATTTATTAATTAAAGGCCTATGTACAGTAGTGACATTTTGCCCTTTCTCAATAGATCTGAAATTCACCTTTCATGTACAACATCCTCATCAAATGATAATGTGAATAAAATACATATCAAACTGCCACCTGCTGAGATACAGATTTATTATGTTGACACAATGCAGATTGTGTTATCCTCATTCATTAAGCGTTTTCACTGTAATTACTGAAAGATAGTAACTATATCATCATGGAGCAGTTAGAATCTTTTAAAATTGAAGCAATTGAAGTGTGTTAAAAGTACTTTTGGAGAATGAAGAAGGATGCTTCCACATTTCTAACAGAAGATTATAGCAAGTGATGATAAAAAGTTGTTATATTTTATTCAGAGCAGGTGCACATCAATCATCAGTAATTTATAGTCTGCATGACTAATACAATCGGCCACAAAAAAGTAACATTTTATATATTCTCCCATTCAGCATTCATTTGTCACTTTATTTATAATTTTAAACTACTTTAATCAGAAATAACCTTCCTATAGAAAATTTCAGAGTCTGCAAAATAGATCTTTCTGTTTCATCTTCTAAACATTATTTACTAAATTAAGATTTTTAATCATTATTTATAATATAAGCGAGCTATCAACCTGTGGGCTGCAACAGTTTCATTTCATGTCAGTTTGGAAATATAATTGTGCTAGTTTTCAGCTGCTGATGGGATGAGGGTGGAACCTGGAGCTCTGTGGGGGTGTCTAGGTTGTTGCTCTATAGCACTCACTTCATCACCAGGGGATGGAACTAAGGGATTCTCACTTCAGTGAAAAAGGGGCTGTGGCTTTGGCTGGAAGAAAAATACGTGGTTCAGCAGTGAGAAAACACAACTGCTTCTGTCATGACCTTAAGAGAGTTCAATTTCTAAATTCAGAAGAATTTAGAAGCCAGTAGCTGGCCTGAGAGCTCTGGTTTATGGTGTAGGGACGGTCAGTTTTAGCTCCTGAAATGATTCATTACTTTCTTAAGGTGAATTTGAAAAAATAATACATTCAAGAGGATAAAATTCAGTAATAGAATACTAAATACTTATCAGATTTACATCAAATTTTATTATGATCCCTTATTTAAAATACTGGTATTAAGATGCAATTTCTGTTTTTAATGTAAGTCAGATATATACATATTTAAAGGCTTTGACTTTACCTATGTACATATCTTTCTCCTTTATAGATTATACTAATGAACAGGAAAAGCACAAAAACTTACTAAAATGGAATAGCATTCTTCATGAAAACTTACTAAATTGGAATAACATTCTACTTTGCAAAGTAGAAAAGTTGAAATCCTCAACTTTCTTGAGAAGCTCAGTAAAAGTGTGGTAGTGTGAGAGATATACAATTATCCAGTTATAAAGCCTTCCTCTGCTATCTTGAGCTTCTTTTCACTGCAAGTTTTTGGGGTTTTTTTATATGGTCTAGTCAAACAGAGACAGACAAACAAACAAACAAACTAAACACAAAATTTAGTTTAGAATAGAGCTGTTTTTCTGTTCAGAGAAAAAAAATAACTGTGAAGCAATACAACAAATACATTGTCATGTAAAGTCTATGTTTTCACATTAAAAAATTAACTTGGCAGCAGGAGAGTTTCTGAACTACACAATTCTCCATGAGGGTACAATGTTACCACAGATTAATTTCTCTGTAACTTGTTACAAAGGAGAACACTGGATAAATGTGATCACGTAACTTTTATGGTTTGGTTTGATATGTATGAAATTTCCTGAATAAAAGTACCAAGGAAACCACAAGACAAATGCTGAATCAGTACCAGCAGTCAAACACAGCCAAGTGCCTTGCCTGACACGTTCATCCTAATCAAAAGCCATGTACTGGGTACAATTCCTTGAAACTGGCAAAGCCCCTAGGGTTGCCACTGTAAATGTGGCTGGAAAGCTGAACCAAGCACTTTGTCAAAACATTTTAATCCCTAAAATCAACTTGCAAACTAATTGTAGGGCCTGTAAATGATCTGCAATTCCCCTTGATTCTGACCAGCCATTTTGTGTCTTGACTTTCAAAAAGCCAGTTCACCTCTCCTTCAAAATCTCTGCCTACTCCTTAGAAAACTACTGAAGATTGTATTTAAAATTAAACATCATGTATTTAAAATTAAAAAGACTGAAAATATAGAAAATGTGAGATCCTATATTTTTGTTAGCAGGGCTAATGGGAGCTTGGACTCAGGAAGCTCTCCCCATAAAGCTGCCTCCTTTGTTGCCTGCCTCGACCAGGAGTCACAGATTAGTCTCTAAGTGTGATCACAGCAGTGGTAAAAGGGACAACATGAATTTTGGTGGGAAGTGCTAAACCACATATGAGGTTACAGAACATCTGTCCCTGGATTCCCTGTTCCTGTAGGGATCAGGCTTCACTGGCCTGGGGAGAAAAAATAAATCCCAACTGAGTGATGCCACTAGAGGGAGAGCTGACCATATTTATCAGCAGTATCAAACTACTACATGTGTCTCAGTTGTACCAAAAAGAAACCCCTTCTCTTCCAGACAAAGACTACCCCAATTTAAAATGCTACAGTTATATGGGCAGGCTGGATTATGTCAGTAATTTAGAAGAATGATGGAGAAAAAGAGTGGAGGGAGTTAAAGGGCATTTCCACTCAATGCAAGAAAGACCAGTTTCATTCATTGCATCCCTGGCAAATATCTATTGATCTGTTCCTAAGAAGATCACTTATGATGAGTTTCTGGATAGAACATCACTGGTTTGATGATCAAACAAGACTATTTCTCTGTTTAATATTCCTCTGAGTCAGAAAGGTATTTTCTTCCTGCTAACCTACACATTCCAACTCAGAGAAATTTAAACTCAAGACCTCTCTTCATCTCTCAGTGTCTGTGGAGAAGAATTTTTCTCTCTTGGTTAGCAACTTTTAAAGTTTCTAAGGGTATCATAAGATCTCCCTCCCCTCAGTCTTCTGTGTAAATTATTCTAATTTCTACTACTAGTCCTTACTCATGATCATTTCCAGGCTCTGATTATTCTCACTGTTCCTCAACAGCCTCTCAATGATCCACACCTTTCTTAAACTGCATGCCTCTAAATGCAGCCAGGAACCTTTACATGCACCATTGATTGCTGTTACTAGAATTTGCTTCTTGTGCTTCCATACATTTTTCTAGTTAGACTTGCAGCTTGAATAAAAAAAAAAAAAAAAAAATTCACTCCAGAAATGGTTACCCAAATGTTACTTTACTCTTAATGAGAGTTTGATTTTCTAATGCAATTATAACTGCATATTGGGTAGTTACTTCCAACTCCAAATCAACAGTCGAAAGTATGGACCAGTTATAAAAGAGGTTCTTCCAGAATCAAGTCCAATGGATATTTTTAAAAGCACACGTTCCCCTCTCAATTTATGCACTTGCGTAAGAGATATCAGGCTTTATTTACATCAGGTTCCAGCGCTTAGGACAGTATTCAGCAGCTGTGTCAAAAGGCTTCCCACATTTAAGTATTTTAATTGCTTCTCCTTTATGCAAAAGGCCTATTGATTTTGGAAGAAAGGTACATTAGTGTAATCTAGCTAGTTCCTGAAAAGTAAATTGTTTTATTTCCTAGGTGCTCAACAATGTTTGATTCCAAAATTATTCTTCTGAAACGAAGTTGAGCATTCATCATATTTCTAGCATTGCTTTTTTTTGAGAATACAATGATGTCATCAAGTTAACTGATTATTAATTAGATGGAGCCATTATTATCTAATTTATTATTTTCCTATAACCAGTGCTTTTACATCTGTTTTTCAAAATCTGTTGTCTGACTGATAAGAGCAAAATATCCTTGGCAGGCAAATCCTTTTTGCATTTCCTGTGGGTATGTGCCTGAGGAATACCTCTTGTTATTACTATTTTGCAGGTCAAAAGCTGGTGTTAAAAGGAGAATAGTCCCACCCTGACAATGCAAACTATAGCAATCAGCAACTGATTGTTGATCTTGGGGAACAAATGACGCTTGAGTACCATGGGAAGCAAGAATTTGCTTGGATTGGAACAAGGGAATGAAGGAAAAACTCTTGACTTGTGGAAATTCACCAGGAGAGGAAAAAACCCCTACAGTTCCTAATGAAGAAAGAATGATTAAATAGCCACTGACTTAAGGCCACCAAGAATTAACAGCACTGAGATTTCCAGGAAGCTGTCCAATGAGGAAAGAGTGGTGAGAAGCTGTGGATTTTTTGATACCTAGAATTAAAATCATACTTGCTTCCTAACCAGCAGTCCCACCTTACACACTTAAAAGAATACTTGATCATGGTTGGTGAAAGACATAAATACTCAATCAAAACCAGACATATAAGCTATGCCAAAGTCAAATTCTTGCTGAAGCCCCAACAAGCCAACCATTATTTCTACTATTCTGAATGGCAGAAATCTGTGAGTTCTCTAGAACCTCTTATAGAGAACAAAAAACCTCAACTTTTTTCATTTGCACATTTTTCATGTTTTTCAAATTTATTTTTTTAAAAAACTATTTTAAGAATAACAGGGTATTTCAGCTCATCATTCATTCTCTATAAGCCCCTTGTAACATCAACATCATATTTTAACATAGTATTGTAAAAAGCTTTCCCGAAAAGAGACCAGTTTATTATATAAGCATGTTTTCTTTGTTTGTTTTCTACATTTACAGAAATCATTACTGTGGAATTCCTCTCTTTAAATTGGTTGAAATCCATTATAAAATCATGAAAATGTTTTTTCTTTTAAACTTGATTCCCCTGGAATGATGACATTTAATAATTTTGGAAGTAATCTCTTTTTCATTTTGGTTATGCAAGATTGGCAAAATCTCCTGAAAAGAGTTCAGTATATTTTTGTCTCAGCCAAAGCCAAATCAGAATCTTGTCTGATTAAACCTGAAACTGGCAGAAATGTTAACCTAAAGCTTATCCAAAGCAAAAGGCTTTATTTGGATCTTTTTCCTATTCTGTTCTGAATAACCTTATTCTGACCCAAGACTAGTCAGAACAATTCTCTACTCACTTTACCATTGTTTCAGGGGATTTTGATCATGCCTTCTGTAATCTTATTCCACAAAAGCAAGAGTTGATAGTATTTATATGCCTTTGAAATTTCATGTTTTATTTATGTTATTTGTGCATTATACTTCTGGACTACTGTGATATCAGCCCTTGGGAAAATTAAACCCTTTTGCTGAATGGACTCCAAAACATGTTTGGAAAGCACTACTACAATCCATGTTTACTGAAATATCACCCTTATAACTATTTTTCCCCCCTTTTTAGTAGGACCAGTGATAGATTTGGCTGCATACAGAGCAAGGATTTCAATTACTAATTTAAAGAATGATAAACAAGGGAAATACAAAAATCTCTGCAGGAGTATAAGGTAACAGGTTTTTGCTGTTTCTGACATTAGTTTCACCATTGCCAATATGGTGAACAGAGGCATTAGACAATGGTCAGCGAGGAACAGATGGAGGAAACAGCAGCATAATATTTAAAACAGTTTAGAAGATTATTACAAAAGTCAAAGGGTCTGCAGTGTAGTATTGGGGAGTGGGGGAAAACACATGGGGAAGGAACCAACTGGCAAGTGGAAATTGTTCATCAGCTGTTTAACATTACCTGTACATGTAATGTGAGTGTTACTGAGTTTGAGGTGTATGCCTGGAAAGAGTTGCTGGCAAGAGGAACGTCTGCACAGGCTTTTCTGACCCACTCATCTTCCAGCAAGAAGTTTCCAGTCATGCCTTTTGCAGAGCTGTGTATCAGTGAGCACACAGGAGGTGACACTTTCCTGCAGATAACCCAAAATGCAGTATTGTGTCTGACAGCTTCACTTGCACTGAGTGCAGCACGTGTTGATGCTTGTGCCACTTCATTCCCTTGAGATGTGAACACTTGCAAATGTGGTCATGTTAAACTGATGTTTTTCAGTTCCATGGTATTGGATTGGAACAACGGATTTTGGACCAAAGAAAGCCACAGCAACCTTTATTTAAGCACACAAACTAGCTTGGTCTTCTCAGTCAATGTCTCCAAAACATAATATACAGAATTACAAAAGCATTAATATTATAGAAACTAGGATGTTAGTCCAGCATTTCTTATAAAAAGAAAATTTTTATAATAAAAATACACCATTGCCTGCACTTCCATTGCATTTATTTTATGGCGCCTTTTCCAGCAGTTTGGAAGAAGTTTATCTGCTCCAAAACTTTGATTGGAATTTTATTCCCATTTCTAACTCTCATAAGAATTCCACAGCTTATAGGTTCATCTTCCTATCATTTCAAATTCTTTGAAGAAATTGTAAGTAATATGAAATCCCCTTTATTTTTAAAATGGGAGGCTCCTTTAAACTCTCTTTGGTTTTCTTATAGTTACCATCACATTTCTAGAGATGCAGAGTTTTCTTCAAAAGCGTTCTTCCCAACAGCCTTTTGTATAAGACTCCTCTATAAATACTGAAGCTCTGGCTCATTTGCTATTTTTGAAAGAAAAAAAAAAAAAAGAAAGTTGGCAGAGGCTAATTCTTCCAATTAACCATCATTCAGAGACCGGCAGGTAGTAAACAATAAGATAATTAGGGAGAAGGAATGACACATTGGAATGAAATATTCCAGAGGGGCTTTCTCACCTGTAGGCAGATTAAAGTAATTATTTCTTTCTGTTTCTGATCCATAAAAAATAGTAACTACTTTGGCAATAAAATAAATAACTGTTGAACAGACTGGGGGAAAATTTGTAAAGGCTATCTCACCACTATACAGGACACCACAGCTGTTGAGTCAGGAAATGGAAAAATATAAAAAATACTTTGCTTGCTAGCAGCATAGCTTTCTCTAATGAAGAATAATTTATTATTTGACTGTCAATTGTTCTAAGCAAGTCTTTAAACTGCAAACGTAAAATCTAGTCAAATAAATATTATTTAAAGGTTTCTTCCTATATTCATGATGTAAAGGAACCTGTCCTTGACATTTTCCATCACAAAACTGACAGGAGGAGTGGTGTATATAAATTGCACTTTGGTAGGTTTCTGCATTGTTAAAAGAGATTGTAAAAGGCAGACTTAATATGCAACATGTTTTAAAAATTAAGGTGAGTAATGGAAAATACATTGTCTTACTGATCCAGTATTAAAGAAGATTAGGTAATTTTCCTGTACAGTACCTTTCTTTCAGAAAAAAAAGGGGTTTGTTGGTAATTTTTAAAATATTAAATAAGACATGATAAAAAATTTTTCATAGTGTGATTTCACACAAGAAAAAAGAAATAGAATCTCCTACTTTCATGTGTTTAAATATTGAATCAGTCGCATCAATAGCCTTTGAAATCTCACTCATGTGAGATCATATGTGAACAGTGGTGAATAGAAATGCAGAAAAGACCTGGTAAATTATCTAGCTGCATTTGGAGTATGCATCAGTCTGAGGAAGCCAACTCAGTAAAAATAAGTTCACTGCTTCATCAAAGGTCTCTTAAATGGATTCTAAGAATATTTGGGATAGAAACAATGTCAAAATTTGCAAAGTCAAGATAATTGATGGAATAAACAAGTTCAACTTAATTTAAAGCACTAAAGATTATTTGTAATTGTTTGCTTTATGTGTTTTTGTTGGGCTTAGGGGTTTCTTCATCTTTTTTTGAAAGAAATCAAGGGCAAAATTTTCATTCTCTTTTTCTAAGGAGTAAGACCTTTTTCCACCTTGGCCTGTAGCTTTCTGATAAAGACCACTACAGAGTTCTGCATTTGTTGGATAATGGCAAACTAAGACACTGGAAATCCCTGCTCATATGACAGGACAACTGAATTCTTTCAGGTGCTGCTACTAACTCTGTTTCAGGTTTTATTAAACTTTTACAAAAATCTCTGTATAGAACTCCAAAGAATACACCATGAAATAGCCCTAACCACAGGAATTCATGGAGAATCTTAAGTGACTTATTGCCTTTCAGATTCTCACCTGAAAGGCAATAAGTTGGAGTTTAAATCAAACATGTTCATCATTCAGGCCAGGCATCTGAATCATAACCTCACACAAGGATATTCATAAGTAAAAATGTTAATCAAGCTAAAGTACTTTTCAGCCAAGCAGGTAGTAAAGTTGAGTTTAAGACCTTTGCCAGTAAATTCGGAAATATTTTTAAAGTGACCAGGTCACCCAACTAACATCTCTGGTATTTTACAGGAGTCCTGTCTGACTAAGTGCACAGGATGCCAAAGAATTTATTTCTTGCAGGCTGACAAGTAACTTGGATACATATATGGAACCTAGAAGTCTGAAAAGCAAAAAAAAACCAAAACAAAACAAAAACAAAAACAAAAACAAAAAACAACCACAAAAAAAAACCCCAAAACCAAAACAAAACAAAACAAAAAAGAACTTGAGAATTTATATATGCCAGTGAAATGAATTGTAGCCCTTGTTCTCATAATTCTGGTCATTATACATGTACAAATTATGAATCACATATTTTATTTCCTTGTGACTTGGAAGAATGCCAGTTTTCCATTGAAGTCAGTTTCTTCCCAGTGCCTACTTTGGCTGTTTGGATAGAAAGAAAGCTTGTTGCAATTAATGTTTTATTTACTGTTCTGCACAGGAAACTTCTTGCAGAGTCTGAAATACTGGAAAAACCCTAAACTAAGTGCTTAAAATTTTAATTTGGAGAAGCTTGAGCATGTGTGCATAATCCAAAAGAATGTTGAACAGTGTGTCTACCTTTGTTAAAACCACTGGTCTGAATGATCAAGGTCTCTTTGAGATTTTTCAGATAGAATTGCTGCTTACTGCCTGTGACCATATTGTTCACTAAGTCCTATTATTACAAAACACTGTACCTGTCTCATTATTTCTATTAGAAAATAGTTTTGGAACCTCAGTGCAGTGATAACTCTATCATGTTGCCTAGTTTTCAGGCTAAAGTAATTCTGATGAGCTTTCGTACACTTATTTCTGTGCCTTTTGCACCTTCTTCCACAAATGTATTTTTAGAGATTGTTAAGAAAAATGAAATTTGATAAGGATACAGACAAACAAGAATATTCACATCTCTTCCCTGCTTCATACTAATACCCCTTTCTCACATTTATCCCAAGCCAAGTTCATCTTTCTTGAATATCACTGGCCATAATCTTACAAAGCAATTCAGAAAAACTTATTTCCTTTCTAAAGTGATCCTGCATGTGCCTACCTCTGCTGAGGTAAATAAGAATTTAATTTACCATCTCCTTGCACTATGAATGACTCATGCTCACAAGATAACTGAATCACTACTTCATGTCCTTCTCTCCAGCTGTTGAAAGCCAAAATGTGCCTACTTGACATCTGTTCTTAGTAACTTTTCAGCTTAAATATTACATTTTATACTAATCACTTTTATTCCAGTCCTATTCCTTGAGGCTTCAAGATTATATAGATATTACTTATCTTTGAGATCTCAAATGTCCTTTACATTGATCACACCTCTTAGCCCTGCATCCTCAGCAAATTCTCTGGCACACTCAACTGAAAATAGCAGAGTTAAACTCCTTGAGGATTCTGTTTAATAATACCTTTATTTGCAATCAATATTATCTTTCAGTGCTGCTAGCTTTCCCTGCCTCATTAGCTGACTCCTAAGCCCTGTTACTATCAAAAATCTAATATTCTCTGTCCTAACCCATTGTTCCTCATGGCAGACTGAACTTTGGGCAATAGCAGCTTAAAAATATAAAGAGACAAAGCTTTAAAGAAAGTTAATACTTCTTACTCAGTCAACTCAACTGAGCAAGGATATAAAGGGAAATACACAGAAATTGCAACGTGCAGGGAGATCAAACAAGCTCCTTTCCTTATCATTCAAAAACAGGGTTTAGTGTCCCAAAGTTCACCATATGAACAGTGTGTTTAATGGAACCCCTACACCTTTTTCCTAGATTATCAATGGTTCAAAAAGTCTACAGCTGAAAACTTCAGTGAGGCTGAGATCCATGGTAAGATCATTACAATTCATTATTAAGTCACCCCAATAAAGACTGGCTAAAATTCTTGTCCCACTCAGTATGATCACCCCCTTACAGCAATGCTTCAGCTCACAATTTGGGGTAAAATGTGGCAGTGGCCTTGAAAATCATCCATAACTTGGTTAAAAAAAATCTGAATAATGATAAGGAATCCTTCAGTCTGGATTGGGGAAAGATAAGTATCATTTTAACAATATATATTGATATTGCAAATATTTGGGTGGGGTTTTTTTAAAAAAACCCAAACATTACAATGACTACTGCAATGGATCCAAAATTAAAATTACTGCAGTTAACTCTGCCTGATTTTTTCCTAGAGAATGCCAAAACCCAGCAGATGTTTTCACAACTCTGTTCCAGCCTATTGCCAAGCTGACTGGTGATGCTTGCACTCTTAACAAAGATGGTGTTGTTGCTAGTTTCATCCACAGAAGGAAATTTCCAGAGAAGGTTTTATTCAGTAGAAAGGAGAAGAATGAAGTTATGCTGATTCTCTTAGAGGTTTTTGAGGGTTTTTGGTATCTCGTTTTGTTGAAACTCAACTCCATTCAATATTTTTCAGCAAAGAAAAAAGAAAAAATTTACATACTAAACCTTTAAAATATCTCAACAAAGCATCCAGATTTTCTTCAGTTTATCTCCTTGCACATTTATTCTCTATATTCTACATTCTAAACCTTAAGAAATTACTAAATGGAACCCAAAGAATCAACAGAATGTTACAAATCATTCAAAGTTTGAAAATGGTCTTAAGATATGTTAGTTTACAGCCAAGCTTCAAAGTATGCATCAGGAAAGTTTGGGGTTTTTTTCACTTGACACTAATCTGTAGCTACCATCAGTAGCAACTAAAGTTTTGGCCAAAACTGGTTTTCATGGACCCCAAGATACTGGCATTTTCTTCTTCTGAGTTTTTGATCATTTTCACAAGTCCATTTAGACCTGCTATTTAATCAATGTAAAATGCTTCCTTTGACACTTCTCTGAAGAGTGCTCACTATTCGACTTCAGAAATCTCCTTGTCTCTTCATGAATATTGGAGAAAGAGTGATTACACACAGTATTTCTATTCTGAATGTAGAGATGTCTTATTGCAAATGAGAAACAAAACTCTTAAAAATTAGTTTAAAGCCTCTAAATGTATGAAGAGCAGAAAAACTCAGTACAGGACACAAACAAAACTAAAGGAAAAGCATTATGATCTTTTTAAAGATGAAGTAAGTTAATTTTGCTCTGAAGGGTAAACTGTGTGGTAAAGTGATCTCTGTTTAAAAGAACAGCAGCTTCTAGAGGTATTCAAATATTCATTGCATAAAGTCAGAGGTTTGAAAGTAGCTATAAACTTTCTTTGCTTTGGCAAATTTATGACCCATTCCTGCTAACCATGTGGTGTACCCAAAACAGGAAACAGGACCAAGTTTCTACTTGAACAACCTGGTAAGATTCCTGTTTCCTTCCACTGATAGTGCAACTTGTGTAGAACTATGAGTTAGAGCTTGAGGGTGTATTTTTTCTCATGTTCTTTTAATAATTTAGAGATGAAACCAAGGTGGCACGTCAGTGCTTGGCAAGAGATTACAATAGATCTCAGAACACTTTTGCTTGTCTGAACACCTTAAGCTGAGGCTGCCTGAACAGACTGTGCTGTTTCTGGAAGGTTAGTGTTGCAGTACTTTCGGATACTAATGTACTAATTGTACTAATGGCTCAAGAAATTACCATTTTTGTGATAGCATGACATCTTGTGGACTGCTGGTAGTACTACCAAAGGACTCACTGTTCTTAACCTAAATATTACTCCCATCAAGTAAACAAGTACATAGAGTGCCTGTTTCTTTTAAAGCTGACTGGGTTATATACACAGCTGTCATCTATTTATGGACGAAAAACACTGCAGATGATAAGCTTGTGAGAAAGAAGATACATAGACAAAACCTATTTAATGTACAGGCACTGAGCCCTGCGATGGCAAAGTGCAGGGCTCAGGATAGGGGAGTGCCTTAGGTCCCTCAGCATGTTCCTGGCAGGGGGAAGCTTCCAAGACTGGCACATTCCCATGTTCAACCTACTTTTTTTACTTAACCAAGTTTCTGGCAAGCAGTCAGAAAAAAAGGATAAGTATCCCTTGACATGTTGTCTGGCAGGCAGGTAGTAGGTCTCTCTTTCCAAACCTCCAAGGAATGAAGAATGGAATGTACAGACAATATTGAGAAGGTTGAGGGTTTTTTCATCCTCATGCCTAAAAATGGAAAATACTCAGGATTATTTTAAGATTTAGAGCATGACTAGAACTTGCTTACAAGGCATGTGAGCTTGCCTGGTTGTATCACTGGCCTACATCACTACCTCCTGATTAAGAGTAATGGAAAGAATCTGTCTGATCATTAAGCTCCTGACCACATTTGAATACATCCTCATATAAGCTTCATTTAATTTTTTCCTGAGTCACATATTCAAAGAAAACCTGCTGCTTTATTTCAAATAACAAGACAGCACAGAGTTACGAGCCGACAGAAGAATTGAACTGTATGAAATCTATACAGTCTTAATATTTTTCCTCCTACAGGATCTGAGGCCAATAGTTCTAGCTAAAATAGTTTTTTGCTTTTAGATCCCTTTGTTGCTTTTTTTGTTTTGCACAAAGGGTCTCCAAGTGTATTCCCTCTGTTTCAGGTCGCTCATTAGCTCTTGTGTAAGAATGTACCATACACCCTTCCAAGGAGCAAGAGATTTTGGACACAGAAAGGAGACTGCATCTTACAAAAGAAAAAAAAACAACAAAAACAACCACTCCCATCATTTAGATGACACTGTAAAAAACAAGTTTCACGAACAGATACATTCCACTGAAATTGTGAAACATATCAATATTCATGAAGGTGGATGCTGAGATACTGTTTTTGGACTTTTCCTCCATAGATGACCTTATCTTTAAAGTTTTGATCAAGCAAGGAAATGCAAAAATGCTCCGAGAACTTGGCAGAAGTTTCCTATTCTAACTGTATGTGTTTCAGGGAGGTGGAAGTTCTGGCTGTTGTATATAACCTATGTATCCTAGTGTAAATGAAGGGAAATTCCAAAACTTTCTCTTCATCAGTTTAATTATTTTTTTCCTAGAGAAAAATTCATCAGCTTAAGAATGAATTTAAAGGTAAAGTCTCATCAAGTGAAGAGAAAATCCTTCAAAATAAGAATAATATTAGGGGTAGGATTCAGCCCAAGATTAAGACCTCATTGATAGTGACTTTATCTCCACAACATTGGAAGCCCAGAGAGTCATCGTGCATAGGAAACCTAAATTCAGCTGTCAGCCTCAAGCTGATTCCAATGCTGTACTAAACACACACAAAAGATGTTGTGTAACCTGTTAAGTAGTTGTCTGTGCTGTACCATTTTTGCAGACGCATAGATTAAAAACAATCAAAAAATCACCAGACTAATGAAACGCGGTCTCACAGTTAGCTACCATCATAAAAGAAAAAAAAAAAGGCTTTCTTGTTCAAGGACATGCTACCAAAGTAATTGTACTCAGTTGAATTTGACCCACATTGCATGTTAAGCCTGGCACAAATAAGTATGAACATAAGGAGAGCTAGGAATGATGACGTAAAACACTAAATTTAGCCTTCAGTGGAATCTACCAGCCTCACAGGGTCAAAAGCTGAGCTTTGAAGACTAGGGGGAAAACTAGCCTTTTTCAAATATTTGCAAAACTAGAATGTTATAAAATCCCTTTTATCCCTCCCCTGCCCTAGCCATACTTTCTAATTCTCAAGGGATTGCTTAAGAAGAGAAGCAAAAAAATCATGTCCCATAGCTTATACATATTTATTACCAGTGGGCAGCTGAAGGCTAAATTCTTGCATCCATATAAAAAAACCAACGGTAATTACTTAGGCATCAGTAAAATGAAAAATGCCAGAAATATTAAGCAAGAAGTTAATCAGAATTATTAAAATAAAACAACACGATGAATTTCAGTCGCCGTTTTTCTTCCTTTTCTTTTTTTCCTCTGATTTATATTTGTTCTGCTAATCATTAATCCCTCCTGTCCCTGTTCTCAACTCCTAGCTGCAGTTTGCTCTGACCACTGAACTTGATCATGCCAGTCAGGTGTAAAGGACATTATATAATTTTTGCTGTAATTGTGTTGCTACCCCTAGTGGTCTGCTATGTCTATTTTTTGCTTGTGTGGATCTGAGCCTGTATTACCATTTCAGAAATAGACTTACAAAAGAACTTGAAAGGGGTTTATATAGGATATTGATAAATGAGCAGTATGCAGCCTGTAGCTGAGTTGTTTGCAAAAGCAACACCAAGATATTGATACAGAGAAGAGAAGGAGTTAGGATGTAGAGAATGCTTAAAGGAGAGAGAGAGAGAGATGAGTGATACCTATTTTTCAATCCAAAGAGTATCTCCTAGATAAAAACTGTAATCAGCTGTTACAAGGAACTATCAATAATATCACTGAAAAGGAAAGCATAGAAATTCCTAACACTTATCTTTTTCAGCCACCACAATGGAACAGCACACAACATGCAGCAGCACAACAAAACAAAATTAGCTTCTTGTTCACAAACAGTTGTAATTCACAGTACCAACCAACTTCACTGGGCAGCACATTCCAATGTCTGACAACTCTTTCCATGATGAAATTTTTTCCCCCTAATATCCAATCTAAATCTTCCCTGGCACAACTTCAGGCCATTTCGTCTCATAGTGCTACTTGCTACCCGGGAGAAGAGATCAACCACCACCTCACTCCAACCTCTTCTCAGGAAGCTGTAGAGAGCAATAAGGTCTCCCTCAAGCCTCCTTTTCTCCAAGCTAAACTACCTCAGTTCCCTCAGACACTCCTCATAAGGCTTCTTTTCTAGGCACAAGCTGCAGTAATTCATTATTTTATTCTTCTGAACAGATACCAAATGCCAGATCATGTTTTTAATTTTTCACTTATACCAGGTCGAAGGCAAGGTTTAACTTTGCATGACTGTGAAATCTACGGTTTTCCTGCAAACCTCTAATGGAGTTTTTTAGATGTTTATAATAGAATTTTAATTTTACATTTTTTAAAGAGAAAAGCATAGCTTTCTAGAACTACAGAGAATGTTATTGCCACAGCAGCTAGACAATGACTCTTTCTGTCTCCAGTTAAGCTGCAGATTTTAAGTACTGAAGTAGATCAGGAGTACCATATTAATTTTTCACAAAAAAAAAAAACAACAAACCCAAGAAATAAAATTGTGTAGATATCTTTTGTTTGACAGGGATACTCAGATATGACAGCAGAAATGTCAGGATTTTTCCTAAATTAGCTTAATCACTCACATATGTTACAAGCCATAGATTTTTGTGTGTCTTAGTCAACAAAATTGTATCAGCATTGTTCTAGGCTGAGTAAGGAAAGGATAGCTCTCACACAAACATATTTTACACCTAAGTCACTTGATGATCAAACCATTCAGTCTTAATTGTTTTAAAACCAGGTCTTAACTACTTTAGGAGGAATGTGGTACTGTTAGTGGACACAGACCAGACTTGAGTCATTACAAAATATGTAAACAAATTGGATAGAGTCCAGATAAGAGTAATAAAAGTTACAAGAGGTGCAGAGAATGACCTATGAGGAAAGATTGAAATAATGGAGCTTGTTTAGTCTAGAGGAACAAAGACTGAACTGGGATATGATAACAATTTGCAAGTATGTATAATGCCCTTTCGATGGAGGAAAACTAGCAACTGCTGTCTATGTTCACCAAGGACAGTGCAAGCAATAATTTACAAAATTTGCAACAAAGGAGATTAAAGAGATCTCCAAAGAGAGCGAGCTAAATAACAGGATTCCATGTTTGGAAAAGGTTCAAACTGATTTTCAAGAGTAAATTGAAGTTTTGGACTGATTCAGAATACTAAAAATAGTACTGCAAAAATTCATCACATTAAGGCAAACGACAATCAGTCAAGAAGGATTAAATATGATACAATTTATTTTAGAGAGAATATTTTCGGTTACATTAAAACTTAATTAAACAACTAAAAACATAACTGCTCAGAAAACTTGGAGAGGCTCTGAATGGCCTGGAGAAGTCTTTTTAATCTTTGTTTTTCTTAAATGTGATGGAATTTCTCCATATGTGACATATTTTATGTCTTATTAACATAAATATAAGGTACACAGTTACTGGCACAGCAGAGTTCTTTAAAATACACTTCAAAGTGAAGCTCTTTAGAACAAAAGGACAGCCTTTATTCTGTAACACGATATGATGAAACTGCAGCAAATAGCTGTATAGTTTGGTTATCTTATAAACTAAGTAACTATAGATATAAAGGGACCTTCTTCATGAAAAAAAAAAAGGTGCTGGAAGCCCAATTCCATCCACTCATTATCAGGACCTGTGTATAAATCATGAATAGCCTATAAAATGCTTATTTATACAAGAATCAGTTTTGCAGTTTATTCCAGAGCACATTGAACTTAACTGGCTTCTCTGCTCTATAAGAAGCTGGGATAATGTACACATACACAATTTAAAAAGCCATATACACACATTTCCAATAAGTACAAAAATAGCAGGTGGAATGTCTTACATGAACATTTCCGGTCTTTTCCCAAGAAACCATTTTATTCATTTCAGTTGAAAGGGAAAAAAGATTACTTGATGGATATCTAATGATTAGCTACAGTCCTATATAGGCACTTCATAAATCTTCTATTACTTTGAAAATACCATCTAAAAGTTTTTAAAAACCCCATATTTTTAACACACTTGTACAATGTACAATTCATAACTATTAACCAACTCAAACATCTTTTCATCCTGTCAAGGATGGGCAAAAAAATAATTTTAGCATCCAACTTAAGTGCTGACAATAAATTTCTTTTCCTTAATAGGGATATTATTCTTGGAAAGAGACTAGTATCTGAAAGATGTTAAAACACAGAACAAGGCTGTTAGGATAAAAGGTATGGAAATTACTGGCAAATGGAGATGTGACAAGCCAACAGTCCTGCACACTAATTGTCATTACTGTTGGCTTCCCTCAGAAGGGATAAGCTTCATATTTGGAATTCAAAAGCTTCCATTTTGATAACAAACAGAGAAGCTACAGTTAGGAATAGTCATTTATGATAAGTATGGGAAGTGTAAGTAGCATCATCCAATCCAATTGTCCCAAGGAAGGGAACTTTCAATATGTGAGAAAATCTCCTCCATACACTCATCTGAAACACAGTTGAACTCGGGCTTGTCACAATCTAGGTTAAAGCTGGGAAATATACTTGCCAGAAGCAAGAGCTGCTTTCAAGATATGCTGTTAGCACGTGCAGCCACAGCAGACATCAGACAGTTAAACTAAGGACTTTCCTCAGGTAGAGCCACAAGGTGTTCTAGCCCACATACAGTCTGTTAGGAGAGGTTACCTATGTTCTCCTTACCCTGGTTGCTTAGAGAACGTACAGGAAAGGAGGGATTGTTCCACTGCTCGAGATCCACATCCATGAATGCATGTCAGCTGTAATTTTCCTATAGAGTTTTTCAATTCTGTGGACTGCAGAGTTTGTAACATGCTGAGGAGCTGCTTCTACTTTTTCAACCTCTTACATCATGTGGTCTCACTTTGCTAAGATATAGGAAGTCCTAAAACACCCCAAAGCCATAGAGATACCCAAAATCTGGAGCAGAAATGAAGGGGTGAAAGGATCTTTAGAAACACTTTTTGTTTAAATAGAAAGTTCAATACATGTTTAAACATTTTGATATATGTTGTTTCCATATTAGATGAGCATATCAGGAACAAGGAACAGAAGGCATAATCACATAGCTTGAGAGAAATACAAGTACTACATTCGACAAAAATTTCAGACAAGCCCAGTATACAACTTTATCTATTGTTTGAATGCTTAAGTGTTCTAGTTTTAGCCATATTCTTTCCAGGAGCCTTAGAGCCAAACACCAAACAGCAACTGTCCCTGTGTAATAATATACTTCAGGCACAAAAGTCAATAGGAATGTAGTTCTATAGCCAAGCAAATTTTATCAATAAAACAAGAAGTTACAATAATTCAAAGATTTTCCTGAACTTGTAGCTTTCTTGTATGCTGAAGATTTGAAAATTGGTCATTCAAGAAACTATATTGCATTTGATAAGTATCAGTCAAAAAACTTTATTAATAATGCTCATTTTCACATATATTCATAGGAAAGTATTGTCATAGATATATTGACCTGTATTACTTTTGTTTTCTTTCCTTCTTTCTAAGAATTTTAACCTTATACCACTAAAGTAAATTGATAAAGGATCTGATTCATAAAGCCAGATTACTAGAGATTATGAGTTTATCACAGAAACGGGAAAAATAAATTAAAAATAAAACCTAGTATGCTATTCCTTTATCCCTGCAAAACAGACTTCACACCTGCCAGTTTAGATTTAATTATTAAGACATGTAACTACTAAAAAGATAAACTTGGAAGAATCACAAGCAGTTCTACAGAAACATTAGTCCAATTCTCAAAACAGAAAAAAAAATATTGTGAATCAAAAACTGGACAGTATGGACGACAATATGAAGGACTAGATGGATGTGTGTGGCAGCTGAATCTTCAAATAATTTCCACAAAATTTGGTTAGCTTTCTAAAAGTATTTTATTATTATTATTGTAGCTATGTACATATAAAAAACTCTGAACCTCTGCTTTGCACTATACTCCAAGAATCCCCAGATGTAGCCTTGTCCCCAAGGATATAGACACAACACACAGAGAGCTGTTCCAGTTCTTTTGTATTTAGTCAGGCTGACCATTGACAATCCCTGACAGATCAGGAGTTAAGGAAACCTATGTTAGAATTAGCTCTACAATGGATTGTCTACGAAGAAGATATGATATTGTGACTAAATTAGCAGGCAAATTAGGTATATCTGTTTTCCAACTTGAGAAAAATGACAGACATGCAACTATACCTCACTGCTCAGAGAAAAAACTGTTTCATATCTTTCACTTGTTCAAGGAATTGAACTAGAGATATTTAAGTTGTTAAAAAGCCACTTATATTAGGAGGAAAAGAAGATGACAAAGGTAATATACATATAGAATAAATCTGTCACATGAATAAAAAGGAAGGTTTTTAACTGAACATTAGAGATAATTTGAACCCCAAATGACCTATGGTGCCTTCTCAAAGTTTAGAACATGGTTATTCAGGAAAGCCAATAAAGATAATTTCTAACGTCATCGGCAGCAGGAAATTGGAATAACAGCTACTATCTGGAAGCTCAGTTCTATTTAGAACCAGGATTTGGGGAATTAACTAAATTGCAAACAGATGAGAGAAGTTGTCTCTCCAATTCTGTTATCCATTCAATATGTCTACATGCAAGACCCTTAAAGGTGGCAAATACCAGAGAAGCTTTAGTCAATGCCTAAAGAAAAGTGTCTTAGGAGCCTAACCAGCAATATGTAGGTAGTTACTGATTCATTTCACAGGATTTTGGGACAATATCTCCCTGTAAATACTGGAGGAAATGCCAATTTTATTAAAAATGAAATGTGCCAAACTATCACTCTTTTGGAAGATAATTCACAATGAACAGCACGGGATGTTTTAATCATCATTATAATCATCATGTGTAATCATATTGATTTTTGAGAATCACCATCAGCAGATGGCTAAATAATAAATCACTGGTTTTGGGAAAGTCTATGTTGCAACATTCCTTGCAGCTCAGTCTTCAGCTGGACTGGATGAGACTCTCCAAATTGCTGTTCTGCTCAATTCTTAGAACCCATTGGCCTGTGGTCTTCCACAACTTCCCTACCACTTATATTAATCTATGTCCTAGAAATCTTCTAACTTCCTTAGGAAATAATATCCTGCATGACCACCTCTACAGATGCAGGAAGAGTTTCTACCGAATGCAGTTTCTACTTACAAGGCCAATTTGATGAGCAGGAGCAACCTGGGCTGCCATGATGAAATTCAACACACTTAAGAATAAAGCAAGGCCTGTCTGAGGCTTATCAGGGACCCAAATCATTATACAATTTCAACACTTTGAATCTGAAATTGGAAAAAATGTCTTTATCATTTTCTGGGGGCACGAACTTTATTTTTTCTTTCCTACTCCTTGATACAGAAGAACACAGAACAAGACGACAGTCTCAAGCTGCACCAAGGGAAATATAGGCTGGATATTAGGAAAAAGCTTTTTACAGGAAGGGTAATAAAGCATTGGAATAGTTTACCTGGGGAGGTGGTGGATTCACCATCTCTGGATATGTTTAAGAAAAGACAAGATGTGGCACTTGGTGCCATGGTTTAGTTGAGGTTAGGGTTGGGTTGGACTTGATAATCCTGGGGGTCTCTTCCAACCAAATTATTCTGATTCTGATAAGCAAATGTCAATATCTTAACAAATGGTGGAACTATCTCACTGAAAATTACTGTTCTGAATATTCACTTGTGCTGGTTTAAATGTGAAAGAAACTACGCTGACAGACATTATCACCTGGAATTTCCCATCAGTGCTGATCCAGGCAGACTCATGCATTTTATACTAACACCCAGATTACTTTGGGAACCCAGTGATTTGGCAAAATGTTTGTAGTGTGAGTATACACCACGCATAACTCTAGAGGTGCAAGGTAAGAAATATTGTTACAAGTATACACCACGCATAACTCTAGAGGTGCAAGGTAAGAAATATTGTTACAAGACTCTAAGGTAGCATAAATAGTTTGTGCTACTGCCTTCCCATATGTCCCATGTCTGCATGACCTATCCTGTTTCTGCATCTGTTACAACCTTCAACAGAAAACTTTTACTTACAGAAATCCATGTTTTCTACCAAGACTAGGCTTAAGTGTGACTGCTTGACTACTTCATAGTGTTGACTCGACTACCAGGTTCGTTATCTTCAGTCCAGAAGAGAAGCCAACAGCAAATACCACAAGTCTTTTTTGTTCTACAGATGTGATTCTGCTGACAGAAGTGAAGAATTTGCATATCTTTACCATTCAAATTTGCAAGAAAGTTTTCTCCCATACTTAATCTTAAATAACTGTTAAATCTGCAAAAACATTTGCAGAAATATTTCCCCAATGTTTAGCCAAAATTGCTTTGCATTTTCTGGTGAATGTGTGACACAGAATTCTGAGCTATATTCCTGTACAAAAGTTCCATTAAACACTTTAAAACTAAAATAAGCAACTGTAATAAACTAACACTAAATATATGAAAACATTTTAAATTACAAAAGCAGGAAACTTTAACTTTAGAAAAAGATAAGACTGCATCTGTATCCTGTTTCTGTGTCATATTATCACATATCAATAAAGCAATCTGTGCTCCTAATATTTCTTGCCACATGCAGAGAATCCTCCTGCAACTTATGAGAGACAGAATAATGGTCATGAAAGCAAAAGTTTAACTACCCAATTCCAATGACACTCAATAAAATTGTATGCCTAAAAATTCAGGTCCTTGATTTTAGAGTATACATGATTTTAGAGTATACAGCTCTAACCAGATTCAGAAAGTAGGAAAGCTGTTGATGCCAGGTTTTTAACCAGGTCTGATTTCTTTATGAGATCAGGCAGGCTTCTATCACACATGGCTTATGGGACAACATTTTATCAATTCCTGTTTTTGTCTCATCCGTCCACTCTGACCAGACTACAGCTACCAACACACAGAGACTGCAACTGTCCAGCCTGCCATCAAAGAGCCTGACATATTTTGATATCTTCAGCCCTGGATTCAAATCTGTGAAAGCAGAGAGTAGGAAGCAAGGGCCAGAAAGGCATTTGCAGTGCTCCTAGCATTAGTCAGGGTTGATAAATAAAAATCTTGGCGCTCCACTGCATTTAAAGCAGATAGATAAATAAATGGTAGATGGGCAAATCTTTTCATATGTGACTTTTTTGTTGTTTTCTATTTTTTAAATTATTCTTTACTTTTAATGATTTTCTAAGTGACCAAGTTTTAGCTAGAAAACAAGTTCAAAAATGCCTTTTGCAGCCAGTGACTTCAGTGGAATCTGATTTTTCCCTCTGAGCATTAAGGAATTCACATTTCCTGCCTGTTGGAGCCATACACTCTTTAGAAAGGTCATAAAATCTCTTTGTGGACAGAAGGAAAACATTCTGAAAGAGCTTTTCTCAAAGAGTTGATTAAAACACATGAAAGCAAAAGTGGGGGTAAGCAGTTGAATCTCTCTGTAATGTCATGCTGCTGCATCAGAGGCCACTTAGAGAAAAAAAATCAAGGTTATATTTTTCCTCTTTCTTACTTATAAAGACTTCCAGAGAAACATGCTAGTATGCTCTGATGGAAAAGGCTAAAGTAGCTAATTTCTCAACAGTGAGCAGCAAGAGCTTTTAAGAATATAAAACCTGAGTTCAATATGGAGACTTAAAGTCAATTTAAAAATAGAATATTTTTCATTATTTTGTTGAATTCTGCCAAACATTCTTATCATTGACAAATAGCTTGTCTTCTTGAGACATAATTTGAAGAGGGCACAAAACCCCATTTAACTGATGATATTTAATGTGTTGTTTCACTCCCACATCCAGTTGTCCCAAAAAACTTTCTGCCTTCTAAAATAAGATTACTGACTTGGTGAGTTAGGAGAAAGCAGAGGTTGTGGCTTATTTCAATTTTAGTAAAGCTTTCAACACCATTTCTCTCAGCTTCCTTACAGAAAAACAAACTGAGGGAGTAGAGACTGGATAAGCAGACAGTGAGCTGGACTCAAAACTAACAGGCTGAAATCTAGCTAGAGACCAAGCAATTGTGGGGTCCCACAGAGGCTGAAATTGGGTTCAAAACACCTTAGTGCCTTCATTGATGACACAGGTGATAGGACAGAGTGTACCCTCAGCAAGCCTGCAGATGATACAAACTGGGAAAAGCAATTGATAAACCAGATGGACATGCTGCTCTTCAGAGTGATCTCAACCAGCTGGAGAAATGGGCTGACAGGTGTATTGGGAAGTTCAGCACAGGGAACTACAAAGTCCTGCATCCATGGAGAACTGGACTCCAGACACCCCCCAGTCAAACTGGGGACTGAGAAGTAAAGCAGCTTTCCAGAAAAGGACCTACAAATTCTGGTGGACAAGAAGTTGCACATGAGACAACAGCATGTCCTTGCAGAAACTAATCCACTACATCTTGGTCTGCATTAGGGAGAGTGTTGTCAGCTCATCCAGAACATTACCAGAAGTGATTATTGTCCTCTGTAAATGGAGATACACTTCAAGTGCTGTGTCCAGTTCTGAACTCCCCTGGATGAGAGAGAAATGAACATTCTAGAACAGGTTCAGGAAAGGAATATGAAGATAATAAAGGGATTAGAGCATCTGTTATAACAAGAAAGACTGAGAAAAATGGCATTGTTTATCCTGGAGAACAGAAGGCTAAAGAGGGATCTTAAAAATGCTAATAAATACCTGATGGAAAGGGATACAGAAAATGGAGCAGGAGGCAAGAGGAAAAGAAGCAAAAGGGAAAAAATTATGTACAATAAATACAATTTAAAGTTTAGAAAACATTTTTTATCATGATAGTGGTCAAACACTGGAACAGATTGCCCAGGGAGGTTGTAAATTCTCTCTCTTCAAAGACATTCAAAATTGAACTGAAGTAGCTGTAGCTGACTCTGTTTTAGGCATATGTGTCTGCCTCCAGGAGTTCCCTCCAATCCTCAATCAATCTCTGATTCTGGTTTCCTCTATAGGTTCCTCTGACATAGGAAAACTGATGATTTTATGTCTAGACTGTAAAATACAACTCGGTATGAGCTGTAACAAGCATGAAAATAAGACCTCTAGTAGAGCAAGTAGAGAGAAGAACTTGAGAGAATGGTATCTCACACATAACATGCAGTGGAAACTATATGTAATGAAACTCAAGAGCTTTATATCCAATTGAACTGTAACAAAAAGACTTCAAGAAAGATGCCCTATGGTTCTCAGATGCTAAAGGACTTCCTTGCTACCTGCCCTGTAAAAGTGTTCATCAGTGTTGACCAAAAGACAACATTCACTGCTACAGATATTTACATGAGGTATTGGTTTGTCAGGTTGTAGCATACTGAAAACACGTAATGAACAAGGCTTTAGCAATATGGTCACTCCTGAAGAAAAAAAAATGTTAACTAGGGTTGAGATTAGGATGTCTGACTGTTTCTTGCACCATCAAAAAATAAACTCATCAAACAAACCACAAAATAAGATGGTTTTTAAGTGAAAGTTTGTCTGGAAGTCAATGTTACCATCTTAAATGTGCCCTTATGAAAAACATGGCTGCATCACTTAAAATAAATGTTTTAATTAGTTAGTTTTAGAACTTAAAATTTTTTTAGGAAGCTGTGCTGTAGCTCATTTGAGCACCTCACCCAGTGACGACATTAATTAACACAAGGTTTCCTGAGAAAAACATGCATCACAAACACAAACCTGCTTTGCAATGCATTATATTAATCAAGAATAAGATTTATTGATATACCTATTTATAACTATCACCATGTATAAATTCTGTTTTTAAAATGAAACCTTTAGCAACTGTTGAGAGTAAAGAAAGCAGAAATAAGAATGAAAAGAACTGTACTTATACCATTTGTACAACTGATTGCAAGCAACAGTAATAGGCTGGGGTATATTATCATTCAATGAGTTCACATACAGAAGAGAAGTGCTTGAAAACAAGCTTCGCACCCAGCCTGACAGACAGGTAAGATATTCAAGTTGTGGAAATCAGGTGCTGCAGTACAAAATTCAACAGCAGCCATCAAGAGCAACTGTGCCATGCACAAGGCAGCAAGTATGGGAGTTACTGACACGTTTTCCCAAAAATTCAAACTCTTTGACTTGAGTTCTTGACTAGATAATCAGTGAACATTGCAAAGGAAAAGAAAAAAAAATTAGGCCATTTACCCTGTAATTCTACACAGCATAAAGAAGTTTAGAGAACAACAAGCCTCCTGAACTGCTTGCATCTACATTTTCATGTAGAAAATAATTACTGTTGCCCCATTATAACACAATTTTAAAGTTTGCATGGGAAAAGGAAAAAAAAGGACAATTTTATCCTCCTCACCATTCAAGAGGCAATTTTCTTTTTCTTTTCTGTTAATTTAGCAGTCACAGAAAGACAAAGAATATTGGCACTGCCAGCTGGAAAGTTTCTTTGTGTTTTTTTTTCTACCTTTTCAGTTGCCTCAGTCTGATGGGTCATAAAGTCTAATAATTCACGGTAGAAATATTAGTAGGTGAGACAAAGCATGTTACCTCCACTGTAAAGTTTAATTTTAAGTCACACCATATAATGGTGCCAGAAGAAGCAATGGTATAGTTCAAAATTCTAGGTCAAAACCACTTTATCTATCCCTTCCTAAAACTAGTCTTGATCTTAGGTGTGCAAAGCCAAATTTTAAATGCTTATTTGCTAGGTCAAGATGATTTATCAGGTCTCCTTGCTTTATTATTTACTATACTTTTTCATGGTGATTGAGATTGCAGATAAATAACAATTTTAAAACCCCAAACAACAAAACAGAAGCAAAGATAGGACAATATTTCAAAAGTAAATTCAATAGGATAAAAAGTCAAGGGATTCTAATGAAGGAGTTTAATATCTGTGTTTTGTTATAATCAAGGCAGTAGTTAAGATTGGTTTCAGTGGAGACAGGAGACTGCAGAGAGCCTGGACCATTTTGCATGCCAGTTATACTCTACACTTTTTTTTAAAAAAAGTTTATAAAAGAAAGACGAACTAGTAGCATGACCTGAACAGGGACAACTTGTTAATATAAGAACATCAAAGATGTTAAAAATGCTTTTATTTGGGGACAAAGAGAGAAAGGAACAGGAGAGATAATGATCATGAGAGAGATCAGGCAGAGGGATATAATCAGTGAGGCCTGAGATTGGATTATGTGGATACCAGATTAGCATCTGTGATGAGGGGAGGGAAGGTAAGACAAAGGGAAGAGGAAAGTTGCTTAACATCTTACTAATTTTCTCTTAGCTGATGTTCAGGTCTTCTTCAAAGAGGAAATTACTTTAATTTTTCAAAACTTTCTCTTGTCCTTCTTCTGTGTCATGAAACAGCAGTGTCATTAGGATAAAGAGGGATTTGGGCTTGGAATTTGGCAACATATTTAAGAATAGACTAAGCAAGATTACCCAGTTTGAGTTTTCCACAAATTTAAGAAAAGGATAGAAGACAGTTATGAGAAGTGAATTTATAGCTACTTTGGCCAGGTGACTTACAATATATAGGGAGTTAGGTACTTGCACTGATTAACTATAACAAAAAAATACTATTTTAAGTACTGACGGAGACTGAGCTGTCAAAGGAGGTCAGAGTGAAAAAAACCCTCTGATAGTGATGAGTTAGTGGTGGTAGGAGTCAATAAAAGGATTGGAAAGGATTTAATGAATAGATGGAGATAAAAGTGCTAGGTGACAAAAGGTTTAGTAAAAGGTACTTTTGGTATGCAGAAGAAATCATTCTCAACTAAAAATAAAGAGGGTAAATTAAGGAAACAAGGCAGGTCAGATGTCACTGGTCATCTACTTGGAAACTAAAAGTTACTAAGCAGTGAACATAGGAGATGATGAAGGAAAAAAACCAGACAACCAGTAACAAAAATTAAAGATTTTTAAAGTCTGGTATTGTCCTAAGTTTTAAAATAGTTTCAAGTTGCTGTTATATAGTTTCAGAAACCAAAAGAGTAAAAAGAGATTAGGTAAAATCACAGTGACAGATGGAGATGTCAACACAGATGATATAATGCCTTAATGTCACTAAATGAACAGCAAGTCTTGATTGAATGAAAACTTTGCAGCAGATGGTGCCTTTATCATTGCAGACAATCCAAAGTGTCGCTATATTACAATTTTTAATTTTTATTGATCAGTCTAAAATTTAGTGGTCTCTTTCTATAAAGGTTATTTTTTTCCTGATGACATCTCTAAGTTTTTATCTCTTGCAATATTTATAACTGCTGCCTCACAGAGAAACCTTTATCTAAATTTTGCAGAATTTATTGGAAGAACAAAAGACCTGTACTTGACTGATTTAGATTATGAACTGAATATAAAAATATGGAGCGACAAACTGACATAAGATAACAAGGTATCACGTTATCATATCCATAAAGCTATGGATATTTATTTCCTGGGCTCCTTTATGCTGGAAGCACAAGTTTCCTCTACAGATCCAGCCATTACGCCTTGGAAGCCTAATCCTTATTGGAACTCATTTAGGGAGGTATTCACAAGGACAAGCTGTGATTTAACAGACTTTTTTTGTTAATCTTCACTCTGGTGAGGAGAGAAAGTGAAAGTCATTCAGAACCTTGTTCAAAAGACCTACTAAACTGCACGAGTTCAGAGTTGTTTGACTAGCTGAGGTGTCAGCCAAATGGGTTCTGAAAAAAGGTTGTAAGATTTGGTCTCACTGCTGCCTTTCTCTGGTTCAGTGCTATAAACTCTTGGAATAGCTCACGAGGTTAGTTTGACCTTCTGTTCCTAAGTATCCAAAGAAAACACTAATAACACACTATTCTACCCAGCTTAATGAAGTTAAAGAGGAACTAAAGAACAAGTGTGAAACCTACTGTATGTTTTATTCAATCTTTTGTTCCACAGAAGCAAAGATATGCAAAGATGTGTGAGATTTTTAATTTGCTTGTTTTAAATGCAGTGTTTCCGGAATGTAGCTTAGTTTCTTGAAAATAAATTACGGGGGGTTTGTATTTGCCCATTTTTTAATTACACTTACTGATTTATAGATGCTTGGATATGACCTCTTTCTTCAGCTCACACCTCTCAATTTCATATTCTCTAGCTGATCATGCCACTTTCCAAACTGAGAGATCAATCTCTTTAGAAAAGGAAAGAATTAACAGCAAGTAAACCTGTTTATCAACAATCGTCTTTGCTCATGCATTAATATGAAGAGCTATTTTCTAAAACTTTAACAGAAGCCTGTTCATCCCAATTTTGCAAGGTAGTCTATCGCTGAAAACTATGAATGAAAGAGGTAGGAATTTTGACCTACCGTCCTATGCATGAGACTTCCCAAAAAAACGACAGAAATGTCAAAGAAACCATCAATCCTGAATAAATATTTGCTTGAGCAAATAATTTTGCAAATTTTTTTCCATTATCAAGAACTTTAGCAAGGATACTGAACCTAAAAAGGTTTTTAACTTCTTCATAGACTAGGATGATCAGTAATGGTTTTTATCAAGCAATAATAAAATATCAACAGAGGCCTGCTCTGGCTCCATGTGGAAGTTTCTATCAGCTTCAAATCCAAATGCTGAACTTTTAGTAGGAGGTTATGTGGCATATGGGGAAGAGCAGAGAGAGGTGTAGCACCTCTCACATCAGTTAGCTCAGCTGAGTCCTGCTAGGACGATGCTGTCCAGCCCTGGGGCTGAAGGAAGAGCTGAGTCCTTCCCACAGAGGTGGGAATTGCATTCTGGATCACTAGCTGGAAGGTGTGTCCAGGCTGACAGAGAGGGACAGGTGAGCAGGCTCTGCAGAGGAAGTGAAGAGTGATTTTGAAAAGTGAACATTAGTTCTGTGTTTTAGAAGAGAAACTGATGCATGAAAGCAGTAAAGGATGAGTTGAAGAATTAGGTTCATTGCAGGAAAGAAAATAATTTTCTGGAATAATGATGAATGAAATATAAGGAGAAAATTAAAATGAGATGGCAAAGTGTGGAGTAAGAGTAGAGTATATAATTAGAGTATCTGCAGGGATTTTCTGATAGAATATATTGCTGATGCTTGCTTATTACTAAAATTAATCACTATATTTCCTTCTAGTAATTATTGTAATGGTAATTTGGTTGGGAACCTTTGACAACTGAGAACATGCATAATGTTATAGCACATAAATAAACACTTTCCAAAAGGCCCCCAAAAATGAAAAAAATACAGTGGAATTTAGCAGTTCTATTATCTAGTTAATATTGCAATTTAGATACTGCTGAGTGTCATTTTTGATAAAGTTTCAAATGGAAGAACATTCTACCTGAAAAAAAAAAATTAAAGACTTTAAAACTGTCATATTTGCTTATCTAAGGATAAAATCAAAAGGAATTTTCAACTATTGTCCATTTATGTATTATCCATGTATGGATTCAAATGTGAGCTTTTGAATCACATTTGCTTTGAACAAGAAATGACTTGTTCTTACAGAAAACAGGGGGTTTTTTTCTGTAAGATTTTACACTACCTACAATCTGAATTCTCTGTTCCTTAGCCACTTACACCTTCTTTAACAGGATGTATTGCTCCTACACACTATCTGCCAAACAATTTGGCATATTTCTAGTCACAGGGAGACCCAAAATCTGCTAGTTAATTTTTGTGTAGTTGGCACCTATGCATGTTTGCCTGTAAAAATATGATTGTTTCCTTTCTTTCTTTATTTCCTGAATTTAATGGTTTCAGTTAAAACATTAGTGCAAGTGCCAGAGAAATTATTGCTTGAAATGAAAACTCTGTGATTCAAAAAAAATCAAGAGGGCATATATTTTATATAATTGAAAATAAATCCTTCCTTTCTTGAAATATATGTATTCCTATCCTGATAGTATACAAAACAATTTTTATTTTTAGAAAATAAAATACAATGTGCTGGTGAGAATATTGTATAAAAAACATTTGTACCAACTAAAATAAAGCCTTTGTCTTATGGAAGACAGATGAACAAAGTTTGCCTTCTTTTAGTACTGTGAATTCACAGTCAGAATGTGGCAGAGCATTGCAAAGTTCCTGATGACCACTACTCACAGGATCAGATGCAGACATGGGTGAAGTAGGTGCTGCCTGGGTAGAGGGGCATTACTTCTCCAGGCGGTACCAAGAAGATGATACTCAAGATGGTTCCGTAGTCCAGCTCCTGCCTATGAATGTGGAGGTGAAAGAAAAGCAGAATCCAACTGGTCAGGTAATATGAGACCTATTCTGCCCCTTTCTCAACAAAGGTAAGCCCAGCACCAGTCCTTTGCCCCTCTACCTCAGTAGCTGCAACCTGGAAGAGCTCGTGGGGCCAACTGAGTAAGAGAAAATGTCAGGGGCAGTAGTTAAAAATGAAGCCCACAGTTAGAGAAGTTAGAGAAGGTGAGAGAGAGTGTAGTGTTTTGGGCAAGAAAAATGATAAATTCTCTCCATTGAATTTGCTTGGCTATAAATGGAATTCTGCCTTCTTTTTTATTCATTTAGAGCTTGATGAAGTCAAGAACAGTTTTTAATTTATTGCTAATAAATAACAGCATCACTTTATATTTATTCAATGATCACCTAATTTTCCAAACTGAAAATATCCATGCTACAAAAATTGTAGTTGACATATCAAAGGAAAAATACTTGTCTTAAAATCAAGATGTTTAAAACATGCCAGAATATTTAAATTACCCTTCTGTCTGTATTCGCTGTTTTTTCCCAAGTTCCATGGTGTTCTGATGTAAGAGTATTTTGAATAAGAGATGCCAGTGTAAATCCTTTCACGTCTTAAACTAGTAATTAGTTACTAGTAAATTCTGCAGTCTGACATAGGAAATCTCACAGACATATGATAAAGGTCTCTTTTTCATTTGGCTTACAAGAAGCAGGCCTCTATTTGGTACAGAAATGCACATATTCACTGCTCTATGGGAGTCTTTTATGCATGTTTTGCATTATTCACCAAATGTACTGTTACATATGTGGTCTTTTTTAACAGCATCAACGTTGTAGAACTCACACCATGTGATAGCTGCATGCAATGCAGAAATCTCTTGCTCTGAAAAGGTACAATAGGATGGCAAAAGACAGTGTAAAACCTCACTACCTAACCCTGGTGAGAAGATGTGTCCATTGGATTTGATTCCCAACAACAAATTTTTGTATAGATGCATGTAAAGCCAAAGCTCTCCAAGCAACAGGTTTTCTAAAAATGTTCCTAAATATTTCCATATTTATCCATGGATAGCCTCATATGGTGAGAGCTGAAGTACAAAGGAATATTTAAAAAAATTATGGCTACAAAAGAGTAAAACAAAGAAGTGCAATGCCACTACACTCCCACTCCAAGCATGGGGAGAGAAGTGAGGGGGACAAGGGCAGAGGAGAAGGATAGAAGAGAAAGCAAAAGGAGAATGGAGGAGGGTAGAGAGCAAAAAGTAGAGGGTGAAGGCAGAGGAGAATGTTTGAGAATAAAGGGCAGAGGAAAAAGGCAGGAAGAAAAGGGAAGATGGTAAAGGGCAGAGTGTAAGGGGTAGAGGGTAAATGGACGAGGAGAAAGTTAGCGGGCAAAGGGGTTTAGGGTAATAGGCTGTATCTGTTTTGGTTTAGGGCAAATTTGGGAGGAAACCAAACGGCCCCTCTCTTCAGCCAGTCTGGGAAAAACTTCTTCAGAGAAAAGTGGAAAAAACTATTTATTTAACAAACAAAATACCTACAAGCACAAAGAATTATTAATATGAAAAAATAAAAGAACAATGAAATAATAACTTCTCGCCGCTCCGAAGAGAGAGATAGCAAATTGACAAACTCCTTGCCTCGGGTGCAGCTCAGCTCACTCAGTCTCTTTCTTATCAATCCCAGTCCCTCCAGAGGTACAGGCCCAGTGGGCCTCAGGTGTGAGCCCTTGGTGCTCCTCTGGGTTTTTTCAATCCAGAGTAGATTTAAACCATCCCAATAAGAAAAAAAAAAAAAACCAAAAACAAAACAAAACAAAAAAAAAAAAAAAACAAAAAAAAAACAAAACCAAACCAGTCCAGGGAACTTCTTTGCTTCAGCTAGCTAAAACTAACTAAAAGGAAAAAGACTCTGACAAACAGAAGTCCAGAGAAGAGAATGTGTGGGAGTCAGGCAGTTTCTCAAAACAAACTCTGTGCTTTGTCTTTCCCTGGTTCATTCTCAGAATCAGTCCTAAAGGTACAGAAGTCAACATACAGCACAAACAGAATGGACAATTGGGGATACAAGCATCATAAAGTCATCCTAGTACATGGGCGGGGGGGTAGAAAGGAAGGGGAGGTAGAAAGAAAGGGGGATAGAAAGGAAGGGGGGTAGAGGAAAACAGGGATTTTCTCCTCTGCCCATGATGTTCTCTCCTTTTCCACTCCCTTTTATCACTTTTTTCTTTATTACTCTCAGCTGTGAGTCATTAAGGGCAAGGGCTTTTTTTCTGATTTGGTAATTAGTGCCTCTGCCTTATCAGGCATCAGGTGGCCTATTAAGTTAATGTGGGCTCATCCAGTTTTTCTGTGTTTCTTCTTTTAAATAGTTTCTTTGCCAGTTTTCATCAATAAGGGGTAACTGTGTGGAAAATATTTTTTTTTAGGCAAGGTTTTCTTAGGTGTATCTTACCTTTAAGCCAAAGATATAGAGGAAGCATCAAAGTAGTTTTATACTTTGAGTCTAAACATAAACTTGGAACATGAGCTATACAACTGATTTGCTCAGTGTGAGCCCACCTGATTTATTGGTGTTGATGTCAGATAGCAGGTAGATTTGACATATTTTGTCACATAAAATCCAAGATAAATACATCTGATAAAGATGTTAATTTTGTCTCAAAACCAGTATTTGGCTGCAGATCCTTGTTGTGCAGCAGAACAGTCTGGTTCTACATCAGTGTGTTTTTCTGTCTAAGCATGTGTCAGCAATGTCCTGGCATATCGGGGTTTGTTAACAAAATTTCAGTCAATTGACAATGGAAAATGATTACTCACCTTTATCTGATATTCATTAGATCACATTTTGAATACTCTCAATCTTTGTTCCCAGTGCAAGACATTGGTAAAGTGGAGTGAGTTGAGTGAAGGCCAACAGAATGGTGAGGGCTGGCACACCTGCCCTGTGAGCAGAAGCTGCAAGAGTGAACTTGTTCAAACTACAGACAGGGTGGCTTTGGGAGCACCTTACAGCAGTCTGTATCCACAGGGAAGTTAGCAAGAAACAGGAATGTTCCAAGGCTCACAGTTTTGGTCTTCAGTTCAGGTAGTCCATATTTTCACTTTAAAGGGCTGTATCTGATTAGCCCATTATGCATTTTTCTGTATTCTCAAATTTTTAATAATAAATCATGGAGGAAGCTGCAGGTCAGACTAATTAGTCTTTTTGACTCTGTGTGTGTGCATTAACATTACTGAGTGGTCTGTTACTGCTTAATTAAGCCCACAACATAATTCTTCGCATTGATTAGGTACCATGCAGATGCCCCAAGTTCAGATATTCAAAGTAATGGCAGACATCTATGTCAGATGTTACTGCTACTGCTCCTACATGTTAACAAATGCCCCAACTAAAACAGGCCAGGTTTTTTCCAATTCAATAGACTAGGCATGAGAGGTTTTGCTGGAGAAGTGCCATACACTTTATGAAATTCATCAGGCTAAATATTAAATATTCTTTTTTATTTCCCCTGAAACATCAAGAAGCCTTTCTGCATAGGGCTTTGGTTGGTACACAACAAACCTATTGAAGAGACAAAAGTCACAACTTTAGGCAAGGTGATTACATGGGCTCCCTTACTGGAGGACAGACCTCTGATGGAAGGTTGTGTACCCATAGCTTCCATTTCAGCCAGAAGCAAATTTGCATTGATAGATTGTGTACATTTTCCACAAACACTGGAAGTGGGTTTCATCTCTATCAGCTTTAGACACTTACAACATGTATGGGATATATCAGAGCTGCTCTGTTAGACTCCCTTTATTGTCAGCAGGGAGAAGTAGGCACCAAGAAAAATGATTCATCTGACCTGCCTTAGAAATCTACTGAAGGATGAGATGACTCATACTTCAGCAAATTGTATTACCTTCCATTGATAGGAAAGGAAGTTCAGACAAGTAGCCTGACTGCAAGTAAATCTCACAAAAGAAAACAACACTGATTCATAACTCCGGGAGCAAGAGAAGTCTTGTAATAAAAGGGACAAACAGCCTCGTTCCTACAGAAGAGCTGCATTTTCATTGTACCTGTTTCAGACATTATTAAAACAAACCTAGATAAAGAAGTATTACAGTGCTACAATCAAAACTACAAGTCATACAAGTTCGAAAATCAAACTTTTTCATATATTGACTTTTTTTTACATTGAAAAAGCCATGGGAGATAAGAATGATGGTTTCTTATTCAGAATCTTTATATATCTGAACTATATTACATTAGCTTTATGTATCTGAACCTTTATTTGGCCACCAACCAGTATAGTTCCTTCTGAGTATCATCAAGTATAACTTGCAGCAAGTAGCAAAAAAGAAGAAAAACTTGTTTCTCTGTGGGAGGGTGAAGTTCCTCCAAATCCGAAATCTAGAGGGTACCAATGTGACCAACAAAGAGTTCACAATCAGCTCACCACAAGTCTTTCTGTTCCTATTATTCCATCATTATAAATAACTATTTCCTAGAGCCTTATTTGAGGAATTATGTAATTTGGTGAAAATCTGCCTAAATCTACCTCCTTTTGTCTTTTTTTTTTTCTTTTTCTTTTTTTTCCAAATTAAAAAACTCTTTTGTTTTTTTTTCCTCTGGTGACTGCAGAAGATAGAAAACTTGACTGGGAGAAAGTGCTCAGCTAGAATCAAAAGAAACAGGGACATAAGTTCCAGAGCTGCCCTGGTGGCCTGTAAGGCTGCCAGGCAGTCTCCCAACCCCAGAGCTCAGCATCATATCTTGCCTAAGCACTCTGTCCTCCCCCTGCAGTGCTCAGCTCTGCTGCAATTCCAGCTGCCCAGAGTGACTCTCAGCCATCGCAGCTTCAGCACCACATAATCCTGAAAGGGATGTGAAAAGATTAAGCTGAGGCTGCAGGGGGAAATGCACACATGCCAAAAGAAAAGGGAAGTTAAAATGGTAGGGACACAGTAAGTGTGGTCACTGAACAAAAACATGACACAGCCCGGAAGCTGAGGAAAGGAAAAATTGTCTTGGGTGCCTCCACAGTAGCAATGCAGAGCCTGTCTTTTTTTCTTTTTTGCCTCATTTCGGTAAGTTCCAACTCTTAAGGAGCACATGCATGAAAAGAAACTGACTTCCTCATAGGTCATGACATTTCATGCATAATATAAATCCACATATTATGATTATAGTGTAGCTATAGTCATTCAGAAGTACTGCAGAGAGCTATTTGACATTATTGTATACAGAGTGAGGGCAAAGGGAGTTGAGCTACAAAGAGAACCAACTGTTTTTATTAATGCACAATTTCATAGCTAATCAGTTTGTTGAAGCCTAACATACATCTTGGGAAGTGATGTATTTGTGTTAGACATTTGGAAATCTAACTAAGCATAAACACTTTGCTTCAAAGCATTCCTGTGAGGGAATGATCATATTTTAACATCATGCCCAAAAAGGTATCTTGTTGTTCAAAATAATTATACCTGAGGGAAGAAGTTTATTGTGAGGTATACCCCTGAATATTAGTCTATATGAACATACCTCACTTCGGCTAGCTAAAATCATGAAATTAGGTAAACCCAGTATAGTGATGAATACTTTGGGGATATGAATTTTATTATCAAGCATCACTAGAAAACCTGTTTTGCACATTAAAGAGGAAAATACCCCAAAGGTTCAGCTTTTGCAGTCTCACTAGATACTTAAATTGACAACAGCAGCTTCTAGACCAAGGTGCATCATCTTGTGCATTGTCCAAGGCCACAGTTGTGTTGCACTGGATGTTCTTGTTTACAGGAAGTGTTTGTAAACCCACCTTCCCAGAAACCCTGGTACCTGTATACCTGACACCACCTGGTGTCCACCTCTCCTGGGGTCTGCCCCCATTGGCCGGCAGACCCTCTCCCCTCCTCCCTCCTTCACCGAGGGCATAAAGCCTGGTTCTGAGGAGGTAACCCTGTCTTTGGATCCGCATGGTAAAGGTTTGGCACTAAAGAGCAGGACTGTTCCTGGGGAACAGAGAGCGCCTTTTGTCTTTTGCCTCTGTCCTTGTTATGAACAAATCCTCGGTGAATGAAAAAGTGTTGGGGGGACTGCCCTAGTGTTTCCTGGACCCTGGGAAATAGACTGGGACCTCGATGCTTCAGCTGTGTGTAGCTATGGGGGAGGGTGGAATCTGCCCTGTGGAATCTGCCCCAGAGGACGGGGCGGGCCAGGATGGGAATTCCCCTTCGACAGGCACCCCGCAGGGCAGGCACTCTGTTGCATAGCAACTGTACTGTCTGTGTGGGGGTCCACTGCTTTGAAGCCGCTGAGCTTAAATCTCTCGCTAATGATTCACCTGTTGCCTGGGCACAGTTTTTTTTCAGAAAGCACCTTCACAGTCCGAGGAGGGGGCTGACTCCAGAGGAGGGCCTAGGGTAATGAGACGGACCCTTGGCATCTTGGGAGCATATCGTTTTCAGAAACAAACACCCCAAGATGAAATTCATCACAGTGAGAGGGAACCAGATGATGCCCTGATGGAAGAAGAAGGAGATGCACTCCTGAGCTTGATTTGGAGAGTCACCATGACCTAAAAGAACGAGCCTGCTGTGGGGATGGGAGAGAAGCTGTCCAAAAATGAGCACGTCCTGGTATGCCCGTGAGGACAGGGATGCGGAACACGAGGTATGCAAATTAGCAACCTGGTTCGGCTGCACATATCTCTGACTACTCAAGGTTGCCATGGCTTGGTGGACAATTCCTGCCAAGTGCTTCCCCACAAAGCTGATCTTTTCAATAAAGAGTTGAATAATAATAAAGGTATAAGCCCTGTTGTGTTCAGTCCTTGCCCCAGTTTTCTCCGAGGTTCATCTGCTAGCCAGGCTTGGACCCCTGTGAGTGGGAACTAGGGCACACAGTAAATGATGCATCCACATACAGCCCATGGGAAAAGGAGGAAGTCATTAGCTTGGATTCTTTTTGAGTCATCCTGCACTGAAGGTGACAAATGTTACCTACTCATTTTGGTGAAGCATGTACACTGAGTTAGTCTGGATCAGCTGACAGGCAGAAACGCAATAGTCCTCAGATTTACTAGAGGCGCTAAACTGGGCTGTTACATATGGTCCATATCATGTAGCATTCTTGCTTGGAAGCTAGCCTTACGATCCCATCAATTTCAGTAACCATTTGTTAATAATACTATTCATCTGCCTTGGAGGATGTGCTGAATGTGTGGGACTACAGGAAGAATGGCTGTTGGCATCCCTACCACAGCTGGGCTCAGAAGTTTGACTAAAGCTGTGCTGGTGTGCCCCACTTTCATAATGAGCCTGGTGTGGAGGAAGGATCAGACTTGTCCAATTGCTTTGCACACTGAGGTTTGCCTTCAGTTTGCTCTGGAATTTACCATGTTGCATTGGTTTATAGGAATACAGGCAAATGCCTTCAAATAGGTTGATTTATAAACTGCTTCAACCTTCTCTATTATGTGATAATCTGGATATTATCACATAGATGTGTTTCAAAAAAGTGATGAAAGTGAGTGATAAAGTGATTTTGTGAATACTTGGTAGAAACTGGAGAACAGGACAGGAGGATAAAGCACCACAGTTAAGAATTAGTGATACTGGAAAATAGTCCACTATTTTGAAGTGCAAATCAAAGAATTGTCATTTGAATGCATCACCATGTGGGTAACAAATCCTTTCCAAAGGTAATTGACACTATCAAGGATTGTGTGACCCCACAACTCAGAGATGCTCTCTCCATCCTGGTCTTTTTTCAGCAGTCTTCTAATCACAGGACCTCTAAAGCTGCTGGTTGAATGTAAGAGCAGGATCTTGCTCTCCTGTTCCCAATCCCTGACAAACCATCATCTATATCTGTAGTATTAATAATATCCAGAAAATTGATTAAAGGTGTATAATTTCTAGTGTATAAATATTAAATGTCAAACATTAAATATAAAAATACCCTGTATAATCTCAGTGTTAATGGAAAAAAATTAAAACATGGCATTTACAACATGGAGAAGAATTAAAGCCACAAGGTTCAATCTCTGCCAAGGAAACTGTTACTTTAGAGGTCTGTTCTACTGAATTTGCAGTGTTATTGGCAAGCATATTTATGGTCAAAAAATAAAAATCTGCTTATTCTTAATTCTAATTTTCTCTCGTTACTGTCATCATTACTGTTCAGTGTGACAGATTCAGTTTTTATTGCTATCAAATTTAACACAAACCTAAATCCATTTATCCCTACTATTTTCACATTTATGAGCTGTACTGATTCTGCTTTTCAATTACTAACAGGTATGCTGTAGGCTAGCAAGTACCAAATACTACTCTCACATCAGGTTTTACTGGGAAGTGCCAAACACCTTCAGAATTTTTCAAAAATATTTCAGTATTACATAATCTTTTCTAAGGCCTACAGGTGTTAGAATGCATGCACAAGTTTGATACTGTTCTTATGGTTTATTCATGCAAATATCTCAAAAAACTCAGAGTTGGCATCAACAAATAAACCTTCATATAATTAATTATTTCTCATTTCAGTGATTACTTTGTCTGGAGAATGAGTCCTTATTGGTCTTTACTGATGGCTGCAGAGAGCCTGACTTTTGATTTCCCTCACCTTCCATTAGTGATTAGGTTCTAATTCTCTTTTGAGGAGACCAGCTGTGGTTGGAAATTCCATTTCATTAAGGGGATATGCTGGAAACAGGCCCACCAAGTGGACATTATGGTACCACTTGTGACACCACGGCTTCTTTTCCAGACAGAACATAAACTGAACATGTAAAAATCTCTCACTGACAAATACATAAAGTTCCACCACTCACTGGGTTTTGCAGCTTGAATGAAAGTATGGTCCTTGCTTCACAAACTAAATTAGGAACAACCTGATTTTATTTTAAAAAGTAGAAGGACCATGGGATGGTCTTCAGGACTTAACTGAGCCCTTGTAACATCTGCAAAAACATGGAAGCAAATCAACTACTCTTTTATGTGTTCTACGTAAGTCAGCTGCTGGTCATCAGGGTTTGGGGTGGCCCATTTAGGCTGTGTTTATCTGCCTAAATTATCCATTGTACAATCAAGCTAACAAAAACATATCTGGTCAGCAAGCAGTCAGCATGGAGAGGCAGCAAGTGGCACTCAACCGTGGCTTAGTTCTGACTCCCTCCAAGAATGTATCAAAATTCTCTAAATAAAATTCTACAAAAATATTGTGCAGTTGAAGGGTCAATAGTTGGTGGATTAGCACTTAATTCCCTGGAATTGGGATATAGGAATGAGCTCATTAACAACAATATTTTTTCCTGGAACAGGGTATAGAGACAGCTACTCTCCTGCTGCTCAGTTTTGCTTCCCTCCTGCAGAAATTCCCCAAGCCCATACATTCAATTTCCTTAGACCATGGTGTCATCTGGCAGGAGCTGCACCTTTAGCAGCTGTTGCTGGACGTGCCACACACAGATCCAGCCAGCACACTGGAGCCTTGTGCCCTCCCTGAAGTCCAGTTGTGTTGCTAGGATAATTCATATTCCCCAGATGTATGTTGCTTCTTTCCTCTTCATCCATCTCCTCTGCTGTGTGCTGCTGGAAGGCATGTTGCGAGCTGTTTGTAATCTCTTCAGGCAAAATCATCCAGATTGATGCTACTTTCCTCATCAAATTGAGCTGACCTTAGTGATTTTTTCAACATTACTCCTTAAAAGTTCTTCATAGAAATGGGAGCACAATGTGTTCCACCTAGTATACAGACTAAAATTTATGTTCAAATTATTTTATTATTTTATATTCCCTTTAAATTAGTAATTGAAAATGAGCTAAAAATTGATTATGTGGTCAAATGTCAAATTGCAGACTGACAAACACTTTTATCTCAGAAACCCAAATTATTCCTCAACATCGGAAGGAGTCTATTAACTTCCAGAATTAGCAATTTTTCTATTGGATCTTCAGATTTTTTGTTTATTTATTTGCAAGATCAATTATGAGACAATTTGTTTTCTGATGATAATGAAATGTAATTCACCAGTTTTAAATTTAAGAACCTCTAGAATTCATTTGTTTCAAATGTAAACTGTATTTCAGCAGTTGATCTAAATTTAAAGCCTTTTATTCTTGAAGAAGCTACATTTTTTTTCCCATCAACTGATTGTTCTAAAGATTTGGCAAATAGAGACTAGGAGGGACATTCCTACCAAGAGCTCATACAATTACAAAACCTCATGACTAAGTTTCTCTAGATGTCATTTGTAGTTTCAGTATGTCATCTTCTTACATATTAGCACCATTTATAAAACAATTTCTGCATCTCTGCCTTGAAAAATCAATACCTTATTTGATAACACTTTCATAAATGTGAAAGAAATAAAAGGAGATTATCCTGCAGTAATTTTTCGTGTATCCATTTGTGTGATGTATTTAGGGTATTCCCTCTCTGCTGACACACAATGAAGAAAAAGACCCTAAACTTAATTCTACTTGGTTTTGTGTGTGGATGAGGAAAATGACCTGTTGAGAATAGCTTTTACCTCTCAGAGGTCACATGGAGGCAGTTGATAGCAATACATTTCAGGTGTGTAGGTTAAAGACCCTGTTTTGTGATATAACTGGATATTGTACAGGCAGGTGGAAGGATTGAAAAAATGAGTAAGATTAGAACTCTGGGAAACACTGAATTCAACTCAATGGAGTTCAAAATGTAGGCAAAAGGTAGCTCTGGTTTTAAACTATCACTGACCCTAAAATCAGAGAACTATACAGCCTATATAAAAAAGAATTGTGACTTCAATGAAAAATTAAGTTAGAAAGAAGAAATCTTTCCCATTTGGGAATTACACATATTTTAATAGTAAAAAAAAGAAATAATTATGTGTCTAGAAAATACATCAATACACAAAATTTAAGAGCTTTTAAAACCTTAAAAAGAACATAAGATCCCACTGAATATGCAATTTCAGTGGAATTAACAGTATTGGGTACAGAGTTAGACATGACTGAGAAACAAAAGTACTTGCCAAGTAGATCTGATGATCTAAACCAGGAATATAGAAAAAAATACAGGAAAATTCATACACTAACAGTCAAAATGAAAACAGACATATTTGTAATACAATTAAAACATAGGAAATCTCTAAACAATACAATATATCATAATACATCAGAAAACTCTTCAAATATCAGCAATGATTGCACAGTTTTAAGAAAATGTTACAATAAAATTATTCTTTTGGAGGTGCTCCTCACACAAATAGGAAAAAAGATTTCTCCTCCCATTCTAACCTTCAAAAAAATCACTTTGCTTTCCTTTAAATTAACAGTCCATTTGAGTAAGGGAGATTCTTCCCTATACAACATTGGCACAGTCAATTCGAGAGATGAAAGGCAGATTTTAACAACTAGTTGGAGACTAGGACTATGGGTTGTTTAGTCTCCCAGATCTGAGTTGCCTGTCATTCAGAAGTAATCAATGCACCCTACTCACGTTTGGACTGCTGCTGTGGGAATGGCACTTTGTGTTGTCAGGTTACCAATATGACTTTAGTATTCAGTAATAAGAGAGCTGAGATTTGTTGGAGATTGGACTGTAACGTGTTCCTTGTAATGGAAACAATTACAAAAGGAAAAAAACAGACAAGAAAACAAAACTGCAGACTGTGCTTATCAGTTCAAAGCTATTTTAAGATCATCATCATTTTGGCTGAAAGTGAGGCTGGCCATCTAACCTTCCCTCTCTTCCCTCATGACACAAAAAACTCTGAGAGTTGTCTGTTTCGTCTGCCTGGTATTAAGAGATGGATTATCCTCTCATAGTGTGCAACCCATATGAGGGACAGAGAGCTCTGCTTTTCTAGCCTTCAAAATCTGCTTCCCCTCCCCAACATGCCTAATGTTCCTACTGTGCTTGCTTAACCTAGATAATTTCTTTCTGCTTGCTTTCTGCCTCCATAACCAGTTAATGAAGAACTACAAGTTGGACTATATGACCCCAAATGTCCCTTCCAATTTCAGGTACCCTGAAAATATCAATAAATTTCACACCTTGGGAAAAAAGTGCTATAGTAATTTTATTAAATTCTAAGATGTGGAAAAAACCCCATAATTCACAAGTCATTGTATTACTTCTGTTACACAAAAGTAGTTGAAACTAAAATTCCTAATATGACAAGTCTGGTAACATTTTGTTTCAATGGTACTGTATCCACCAAAGGCTGGCTTATTTCATTCATGAATATGCAGATTGTTCAAAATTTCACCTTGTAGTGGTTTCACTTTCACCTGTTTCTCTTTGCCAAATTCAGTGCAGTGGTTTAAGTGTTTTTTTTCTGCTGTGAGACAGAATTCAGAGGAAAAAAGGTAAAACAGGCCCAACTTGAAAGTAAACAGATTTTATTAACACACACACTAAGAGAAGAGAAGAAAAAAAAAGAAAATTGAAACTTCAAAACCCTTCTCCTCTCCCCGCAAGTGTTCACTTTCCCACAAACAACATAGAGAGACAAAACTTGTGGTTTTCAGTCAGTTTCACAATTTGAAAATAGTCATTCATCAATTCTTTAGGAGTCTCTTTAGTCATGGATCCCACTAACAACCTAGAACAGTTCTTTTGTGGGTTTTAACTGTCACAAACACAGCTGCCCACAGAAACTTGCTTCTGTGACCCTTCCCATTAGCAGTTTCCCAAGCTGCTTATGGGCCATGGGTCTTAGACTCCTGCATTATTGGGGTGTCACTTTTTAAAGACAAATAATTCCGAAGATAAAGTATTCTTCATCTCAGGGAACAGAGATGTCTTCTCACTTTTTCACCGGTGCAGAAGACTTCTCATCTCTATCTCAGTTCAAAGCCTCATGACCTCAATATCACTTAGTCTATTACAAACATCTTTGCTCAGATCCATACACAAATCTACAATCATCTCCCCCAATGCATATCTTTCTTATGATTTGAAGGGATAATCTACATAGAGACCTCATTTTCATGGCTCAATAAGAAGTCCAGACAGCAGGCAACTCTTCCATCTTTTCTCTAATTAGTCTTTCATTCTCTGTCTAACTGTTAATGCTGGGTCTTTTCTATGTTCACTCAGTCCCTCTCTTCTCTCTCTCAGGGAAGAGTTAAGCTTTGACAGCTTCCTGTTGCCAAGAAAGAGTTAATGCTGCCCAGGCTGTGGTGATCATGTGATCTCTGCAGCAGCCTCACCAGGGGAGAGATCTCAAAGGGGCTGGGCTTTCCCTCTCCAGGGGAGAGATCTCAAAGGGGCTGGGCTTTCCCTCTCTGGGGCAGAGATCTCAAAGGGGCTGGGCTTTCCCTCTCTGGGGAAGAGATCTCAAAGGGGCTGGGCTTTCCCTCTCTGGGGGAGAGATCTCAAAGGGGCTGGGCTTTCCCTCTCTGGGGCAGAGATCTCAAAGGGGCTGGGCTTTCCCTCTCTGGGGCAGAGATCTCAAAAGGGCTGGGCTTTCCCTCTCTGGGGCAGAGATCTCAAAAGGGCTGGGCTTTCCCCCTCTGGGGCAGAGATTTCAAAAGGGCTGGGCTTTCCCTCTCTCCTCTCCTCTCCCGCAAGGAGGGGGGAGCGGGAAGGAACCCTGCCCACCCCTTGGTGACAATCGGGGTGTGGGCCTGATATTTCTGAGCCTGAAAGTTTTTCACTCTGTCAGTGGCTGTTTTCTTTCAGACTCAGAAATATCAGGCCCACATCAGGGTGGGCTCAGCCCAACCGGGCCCACAGCTGTTATCAGGGAGGCCTGGCTCCCTCCCCTCTGTGCAGGTTCTGAGATAGGCTTTAAAATTATCTGATGTCAAGGTGCAGCCTCTCTTCCCCCACGGGAGCTGATGTAGCCGGACCAAGCCTTCAAGCTTGGCCCCAGGAACGGGGGGAGCGGCAGGGCCTGGCTGGCCAACAGACCGACCTGATTCGATGTTACCTGTTCAACTGGCCAGAAGGAAAAGGCCTGGCCTGGACAAAATCAGGATTTATATGGGTACTTACCCAAAGTTGCATTCAGCGTCTCCAATGGTCAAACTATATGCCAATATCTAAAAATGATCTCTGATAGATGTCTGTACCTTCTAAAACTATTTCAAGGTCATTACAGGGAAATATTCCGTATTCCTCCTTGATTAAAAACCAAACTGTGTTAGCCCATGACACACCTATATCTCCTCTCCAGTGTATTTGACCAAGGAAACAGAAATTTGAAGGTGGACCATAACTGAATCAAACCAGCTTACTCTTCCATCCCTATGAAAATGTAACTACACATTTCCTTTTTAGATGGAATTTGCAACCAAGCTACATTTGGCCCTTTGACAAAAATTTTTCACAGTAGGAAGCATGGTGCTGTTTTCCTCCTAGAGCATAGTAGTTCTAGCTTTCCTGTGTAACAATTGTGCAGCCAGACTGTAGGATCATAAAAAAAGGTTGTCCAAAATTACATGCATGCTTTGAGAAAATAACAAAAAAATTTTTTTCTACTTTACAGTATATAATCTGGATTTTTTTCCTGTCATTAAAGTACATTTATTAACTGTCTATTCTTTCTAAATTGGAACATCCATCTAAATTTTTATTTTGTAGTATTGTACTATCCTACATATATACATTGTACTATCTGGGATTACTGAGGCAATTTCACCTGTATGCACATCCATTTTCCCTGAACCATATCCTCAACTTTTTATAAGAGTCAGTTATAATCTGCACTAAAACATGGGATGCTCATACCCCAGGTCAAGGATACACAGTGCAATCTCATATAAAAAAACATGAAGTCTTTATTTCTGTGGGTGACTTAGTGCCAGTTGTGTTACTGCAGGCTGCAGATATCAAGCTTGAACCAGATAGTTTTTAATTTTTCCTCTGCCATCAACTTGCCAGACAGAGTTTTTTACAGCTCTTGCCTTACAAGAAGTTTAAAATGTTTTGGGGCTTCCAGGAATTAAAAAGTTTTTTAAGAAACATTTTATTGGAATGTTGGCTGAATCTGTGATCCTTCAAGGGCAGACAGCCACCGGTCACTATAAAAGAAAAAAAAAGACTCACTTTATTCTAATCAGGATTCTT